>JAJHSJ010000009.1:30294561-30400212 GCA_021015155.1 Magnolia officinalis
TATATATATATATATATATATATATATATATATATATATATATATATATATAGTGCATTAATAACATGTTTATTAATTAAAATATCTTTTTAGAAAATTCAAAAGATAAGAAAAAAATCTTATTAATAAATTAATTAAAATATCTTTTTAGAAATTAAAAGATCGGAAAAATTCTTATTAATAACTATACGATATATACGTAACAGGAAGTCATGGTCGCCCAATGGGGTTAGGGACAACGGCTACGAGCCACCTTGGAACTCCATGTGAACATGAGCTCGAGATGTACTTTTCTATTCCTCTTTTTTTTTTCGAGTTGTATGGTTGATGCTGCTACTTTTTTGTAAATGTTGTTTGTGTTATTACTCATAGGGTTTTTGACATATAAACCCCTAGCTTTTGGCCTTTACCCAACTTCCCCCCTAATTCTATTCTCATTAAGTTCCATTAAAAAAATTTATTATTTTCCTAATGTTCCCCTAATTTTTCCCTCAGTTTACGATACATTACACAATACATCTGATATTTCGCAACGTTTTCAAATCCCAAGGGTGCGATACACGGAGTGCAGCCAATACACAAAACAATGGCTTCACAAACCCATATGCTCTGCAAGAAGAGCGAGAACATAGCTTGCAGCTCCTAAGCTTGATACAAAATAAATCTATCATCTTCACAAACCCTCACACTTCACAAGAAAATACAGGAAATAGCTTGCGCCAATTTTTAATGAACTATAAATCTATCATCTAAAATACTGTCTTTTTCAATACCTATCCTGCACAATGCATCTCCTGAAATATAATGCATGAGAATACAAATATTCATTTCCAACAACAAGAAAACACAGAAGAAAAAAACCAAATTTACACAAGTTGTACAATATCTGATGAAAATATAAGTCCGCAATGAATAACCTGTAAAGAAACCAAACAGAGAGGAATCGACAAATGCCTAATCAAAAAGTGGTTTTTGCTCTTACCTGATGCTCTATATGTTCCCTGCCTTTCTAGCTTAACGAGGGGGCAATTTCCAGAAAACAGAACAGCTGGCACAAAAGGATATGTCCACCTTTGAAGTATATCTTTGCTAATCGTATCATAGCTCCTGAAATTATCTATTCTAGCCGCATAGCTTGAGTCAATTTCATGAGTGAAAATTTTGTAACCCATGATCTGAAAAGGCAATCAATAGAAAGTAGAGATAAAAGAAGTTAATTCCTCGGAATTATTTGCTAGGAACATAAACATCCAAAAAAGAGTACAAAACAGCTATAAGTGCAGTAGAAAGTCCTATTATCAGCCACTAAAGCTTCCAGTTGCCTTCTCCGGAGCATAGTTGTCAAAATCCTACAATTTATGATTTACAACTTAAGTTGAATCATAGGAAAAAATTATTCGAATCTCTTTTCAATGAATCCTACGGTTCTATGATTTGAATCCTACAATTTTCGATTCAACACCCGATTTACGATTCAAATTACACTTGTTCTCTTCTTTTTAAAATTTTATCTAGCTTCATTTTTATGTTTCTAAATTGGCGGGGTTTTTAATAATCTTTTAAAATGGGTCAACTGTTCTATTTTTATTCTTTTTATAAGAGATTAAATGATGGATCTTCGCTTCTACTTTAAATTGTGGAACTGTTTTATATGATTTCTTACCTCTTAATTGGTCAAGAAACTAAATTGATCTACAATTTACCCGGAATGTTTTTATGGACGGTTGCAATCATGTTGACCTATGTCACGTAACTTGAATTCAAGTTCTGTTTTTCAAGGGTTTCATTACTTAACTTTCTTTTGTCATGAAATTTCCATTCAAGTTGTGCTTTTCTATAGTTTCACTATGTGATTTAAGGTTTATTTGATTCATTATATAACAATGAAAAACTTATTAAAAGATTTCTTTTTTCTTTTTTGAAGACCTCATTACGAACTTGCAATTTATGACTTCGACTCTAAAACATGACAGCATTTATACTTTGAGGAGAACATCATTTTGAGGTCCATCAAGGTGGTGGCAATACTTTTTGGGTTTAAGTTGACATATTGATGATATAATACAGCCATATGTGACTTTAATAGATGACTGGTCACAATTTTGCAATACAATTTTTTCAATCCTTAAAAGTTCAGACTTTTTAGACTTCTAATCATCTCATTTTCTTGATAATGTTGCTCTTTAATTTGCAGTCTAGTTTTATAACTCGGGGGTTGGCAGTGATGATTTTAAATCCTGTGGAATCCAGCGGATTTTGCAGCCCATGGAATCGAGTGGATTTTGCAAATCAGCTTTGAAGTGGGAATGCAAAATAGGCTCTTTTGAGGGATTTCGATACCTCTGAAATCCATATCCTCAAAATCCTTGCTACTGAACAGCCCAAATAAATGAAATCCTCACAAATCCCTCTAAATCCCACACTGTCAGACGAGCCCGTAAGAGTATTGGATAATGACATTATTGAGACCTTAAAAAAACATTTAGCTTGATTTTTATTAAAATAATGTCAAACAATGTGTGGTAGTAATATGTCCTACAGTTATCTATAAATTATGATGTGGAATAATAGAATAATGAATATTTGATCATGCCCAATGTTTGAAATATCGGTATCACGTTACGTATCGCATCCTTGGGATACAGAAATGTAGCGGTTATCGCATGGGATATATCGTTTGTATCAGGTAATTTATTGCACCTTTTGGGAAACATTGGGAAATTGTTAAATTTTTTTAATGAAAATTCAAGGATTGTTAAAAAGACCTTAATACACACTTTTAAACCATAACATCTCAAAAAAGGTATACATAGTAGGTTTCTTGTATAGGATCCTAAGCTATGCGTTGTTTGACTAAATTAATGCAACTATATTCAAATTGAATGCATAACATTTAGACTGTGATGATCATTTCATCAAACACTCCTAAATACTTTGAAATTAGTCTCAATTGATAGCTGGTTAAGGGAAATTTCGAAAAATATATATATATTTTAATAACAAATTTTATTAATTTTTAAATAAAAAGGATTTTTATTGTCTGAAAAATTAATAAGGACTTAACAAATAAGTAGATCAGCGCTCATAAATGCTTGATTTCATGTTTGGAGTGCAACATTGCAAGCAATTTAGGATAAATTGAGGAAAATTTTAAACTTTCTCCAATTTTTCCCAAATCAGACCACCTACACTCAAATTTTGAAATTAGAATGTATGTGATTATCATTTCATCAAATACTCCTAAATACTTTGAAATTAGTCTCAATTGATAGCTGGTTGAAGGGAAATTTCGAAAAAAAAAAAAAAGGCATGGAAAACATGAAGAACCAATGCATATCGAAATTAGATCTCCAACTCCATGATTTTTCATGCAAAACATGAAGAACCAATGGATTTGTAACCATTTGACACTAATTGAACATAATTTCAAGGGAAAAAAAAAAGGGACCGGAAATTGAAAATGCTTGTCAGATCGAACATGTGGAATATATCAGGACTACCTGTGCGTTTCGTATCGCACAGGTGGGATACAAGAGATATCGTGAGATATATAGGCCAATATCGTCGATATTTAAAACATTAATTTCAATCCTCTTGTGATTTTAGATACGGTTTGACTTCCAAAATATTGGTCGGGAGACAACAAACCCAGTTTCTATCTTGAATTGTAAGCTTCATGCAGAGTTATCAAGAAAAACAGGGAGAAAAGAAACCTAGCATGAACTTCAATATGCTAATCTCAAGAACATTTTATGGAGCATAAAACATGTGCGTAAAAGAATTACTGAATACGTATCAACAACATAAAACTTCTTAAAGGAAGATGATTTACCAAACCACAGACCCCTATTGTCTACGAGCAATATGTTTCCACATGATGAGCAACAGACCCGACAGATCCAGCCAAGACCAGAGTTTGCCTAGACAGTAGACTTGTTCATGATAGACATGATATCTATCACTGCAAATAAATAATACTTGTGTGTGGATATTAAGTTTGATATATCTTTTTGTTGTGGTCATGTAGGGCATTATGAGCCTAGTCCAGTCAAGCATATCAGAGTCAAGAGAGTTGACAGAAGTGAGCTAGACAACACGTAAACGCTCGTTGTAGGCCACTTGGAAGCACAATAAGCTAACCCCCTAAAGACAAAGTTAGGGATAACTGAAAGCAAAGTTTGGACAAATGCCAAAAACACCTTAACTAAGTGAACTATAAGTTTATCCAAAAGAAAGTTGTGTGTGTGTGTGTGTGTGTGTTTTTTCTTTTTTTTCTTTTTTTGTAGAATGTAATTAATATCGCAGAATGTGGATAATATGATGAAAAAACACACATATAGACAAAACAACCTCTAAGAAACGAGTAAGAAAGTTGGAAACCATCATCATTTTGTGGGGGGAAAAGGTGAATAATTTATTAAAACTGCCACAAAGGAAAAAATATAACGGCTACCTCTCAGCCATTTCAAACAATCACTATCATTGGAGCCTTGGATACAATTGACCCAAGAAATAACATCTAGCATTACTCCCTCAAACACAACCCCCTCTGATCTACTCGTATCACAAAAGAGGGGAAGTGGGGGAGGCGGTGCAATTGTAGAATGTAGATAATATTGCAAAATGCGGATAATATGGTGAAAAAACACACATATAGACAAAAATGCCTCTAAGAAACGAGTGAGAAAGTTGGAAACCATCATCATTTTTTTGGGGGGGAAAGGTGAAATAAATTTATTAAAACTGCCACAGGAAAAAATATAACAACTACCTCTCAACCATTACGAACAATCACTATCACTGGAGCCTTTGATATAATTGACCCAAGAAATAACATGTAACATTGCTCCCTCAAATACAACCGCCTCTGATCTACTCTTATCAGAGAAAGAAATATTGTTCTTTACACCCCACAAAGCCCAAATGACTGCCATTGTAACTAATCTCCATGTCACTCTCCCTTTACTCTCGCCTCCTCCCCTGTTCCAAGCGAGAAGAAGCCATTCAATAGACCTTGGCATTGCCTAAGATACCTTGAAAAAGGCAAAAAAAAAAAAAAAAACTTTCCTACGCCTTCCAAGCAAACCCACAGTGGATGAACAAGTGGTTCACCGATTTCGTGTCCTTCATGCACATGATGCAACAATTGGAAAGCGCCATCAATCTTTTTCACAAGTTGTTTATTGTCAGTAGCCTGTTTCTCTCCACTAGCCAAACAAGGACCACCACCTGAGGTACCTTGTGGGGGGGGGGGCAAACCACCCCCGAAGATCTCCAGGCTGGCAGTTTGTAGGAGTGAACAGAGGAGACAAGGGCGAGGCACCGAACATGTTTTATCCTTAAAACTCCATCTGTCATTAGTAATCTCAATCCACTTTTCCTATTCATTTGCACATTGCGCATTACTTATAGCAGCCAAATTAAAAACCCCTATCAATGACGGCGCTAACGCACCCCATGACCACATTGCTTTGGATTAAATGGTAATGACAGGGTTCACGAATGATAGATAGGGCTTCTGCTCAACCCGAAGCCACGAGCAAGGATATTGCATGAGATATCGGCTCCAAAAGGATAAAGGAAATTGGGATTCGATGAGAGAACCGCTAATCCTATGCCATAAATAGCAGCATGTCCCCTTACCAATCATTCCTCTCGTAACCGGTGGATGGGTACCGTAAACTCCTCCCCTACTTGGGAAAGAGCCGGAAACTCGAGAGGGTCGCCTTTCGGCCTATCTTAGCCTACGCCAACACCATCGAATCCCCCATGCCCAAGGATGGCTTAGCTCGATGAAGCCTCTCCAAGAGGCAAATAAAAGTCGCCGCCTCCTCGTCCATCAAATTTTGCCTACATGCACAAACTACTGAGTCACCAAAGATGGAGAAGCATCATGCCACTGAGATGTCCCGATTCGAGGCTAAGTCATGATCATCGGGAACTCCTCCTAGAGGGACTTTCCGCCAAGCCACAAACCTTGCCAAAATCGGACTGTCTTGGCATCATTGCAAGAGAATCTAAACCCTCCTAAGAACCTGTTCGCCACTCACTAGACCGCCTTCCACAACCCAAAATCTCTATAGAGGGATGAATACTTCACCCCCCAACCCCCTCGGTACCATATATACTGGCAATTACCTCTCTCCACATCTGCCTTCTTCCGCTCCAAACCTCCATAGCCATTTACCAAGCAAATCCTGGTTCACCTTCTCCAATTTCCTTCTCCCTACTCCCCCTTACTAGAACAGCTCACACACCTCATCTCCCCTATTTCATTGCCATAGTAAAGATGAAATTTCTTCTTCACTTTATTTCATTGCCATAGGAAGTCACGACCTATCCAACCTTTCCAACACCAAAATTGGACACTTGAAGAGGAACATGAAATAAATTGGAAGATTAAACAAAGCTTCATTAATCAATATTAGCCTCCCACAAAGAGATAGTTGTTGCCTCTTACACTTGGATAACTTCCTTTCGACCCTTCAATTACCTTGTCCCACAAATGCTTGGCAAGCTTACCAACATATAGTGGAAGCACCAGGTAAGACAAAGGAAGAGACCCAACCAGACACCCAAACACCTTGCGCCAATTTATCCACCTCTTCCTTTTGAGTGCAAAATACCCAATTAACTCACTCTTAAGGATATTGACCTTTAACACGGAGACCACCTAAAAGCATCTCACAATTTCCCTTAGGTTGTCCACTACCCCGCATCAACATTGCACAAGAAGATTGTATTGTTAAAAAATTGAAGATGCAAAATCTGGAACTCAGTGTTTTCGACCTTGAAGCGACTAATCAACCCAATCAATTGACCCGTTTCCAACAACCTGCTCAATGCTTCTGCAACCACAAAAAATAAGAATAGGGATAGCGGATCCCTACCTTTAGACGACCCATTGACTAGCATATAAAACTTAGCCAATCACACACATTCATGTATCCAACTTCTCCATTTTTTTACCACACCCTACCCTTCCCAACATATAATCCAAGAAGCCCCAATTGGCATCGCCGTAAGCTTTCTTAATGCCCAACTTGCAAATTACCCCCTTCTTCCTTTCCCTATACGACAAGCCCACACGCTGCTGAGCAACACGAGTCGTATCCAATATTTGTCTCCCTACCACAACCACACCTTGAGGTTTTGAAATAACATTCCCCAATACCACCCTTAAGCGAGTGACCAGGATTTTGGCAAAAATCTTATGGGGAACCTTTATTAAAATGATAGATCTAAAATTCCACATTTACTTGTCACCTTCAACTTTCGAGATGATGGCAATGAACGACGCACCCAGCTCAACACAACCGACCATTTTCCCAAACCTCGGAGAAAATTTGAAGCAAATCTCCGTACATCACTTTCTAAAAGACCTAGAAAAAGGCCATTGGAAACCCAACCAAGCTCCACAGCTTTAACCTCTGCCATGGAGAATGGTTTTCAAGGCCAACAACTTCCTTCAACGAAAGTCGATTAAATTGGAGATTTTCCAAGCAAAAGCACAGCTAGCCATCATCTGCAAGAAACTGATATAATTTCCCAATAGCTTTACATACCTTGCCCCTTTCTTCAACCATTTTCCCTTCCACCGTCACAAAACATCTTGTTATTCCCCAACACTTGCAATACCGTGGAAGAACTAGTATTTTCTCTCCATCATTAAGCCATGTTGTGATACCGTGGAAGAACTTGGTATCTGTCTTCTTCTTTAAGCCATGTCACATGTGATCACTGCTTCCATTTTCTCTTCCTCCGTAAGGCACTTCTCATACTCCAAGGAAAGATTGGTGCACAAGACCTTCTCTTCTTCCATAGCTTCGCCACGCTCCTCGATCAAGTCGATAGCTTGGATATCCCAAATAATAGTTTCCGCTTCAGCTTCTCGCTCTCGAAACACAGTATTATATCATTAAGACATACCATATGAAAAAGAGTAATTGAAATGGGGCTCACACAGGAAAGTACAAGTTCCTACAAGGGCTAAAATCATATATGTTAAAGAGTATGGAATACTAAAAATTATTGTGAAGCTCAAAGGTGGTTGAAATCCTCATCAGAGTACACAAAAGAGGTGTAGATCATGCAAATGTACAAGTGGACAAAGGTCCTAGAAAGGAAGTGTTTATACTAAAAATTATAAGAAATTCAAGTAGTTTCTTCAAACTCTAGTTAAAAACCCTCATTAAACTATGACAAATTGAGGTTTCTCTTTAACGAAACGAGTTAAAATATCCATTTCACTACTTAAAAAGGACCAATATTATAAACATGGACATAAATATGACAGCAAACTAATCACAAGGCCCAAGAACATTAATTGAATTTGTTAAATCATATCTTAATACAAATAAGGATGTCGATGTGATGGGGACATCATACACACACCCCCTCTACGCACGTATTGGAGGTGGCGGGCCCCACTTTCGATTTGGATCGACGACGACATCTTTGGAGGGCCTCATAATTAGGGGGCTGCGTTATGGAGCTTTGGAGTGGGTAGTTGATGGGGACATCATGCACACGCCCCCTCTACGCACGTATTCGAGGAGGCAGACCCCACTTTCAATTTGGATTGACGATGACATCTTTGGAGGGCCTCAAAATTAGGGGGTTGCTTTATGGAGCTTGGAGTGGACCCGATCATCACATAGATTCTACCATCGGATCTCTCATGATCGTGGCCCACTACTTTAGATGATCTAGGATTTTGAGTTTTGATTATTTTTGTTATTAAAAACTTCATGAACGGCTTTGATTACTTAGATTAGTAGTTATTTGCTTTAAGCTTTGGTATTAGTGCGCACATGGCGCAAGGGTAATTTTGTCTTTTTTGGGGTTTAGGGTTTTCTTATAAATATAGTTATCCCATGTAGGTATGGCAATGATGTTTATGAATAAAAATTTATGCGTTTTCTTCTTCTCTCTTTCTTTGGGTTGAAGAATCGAATTGGGTGCGAAGCCCTCCCTTCCTCGAAGGGTTAACTACCGTGGTGCGAAGCCACATCCTCTCCAAACCATCTTCATCTTCTTACGCACAAATTCGATCACCCTCAACACCCCTCCCATCATCAGATTCACCTCTTTTTACATCCAAGTTTTCTCTTACAGCAGTGCACAAGCAGATTTCAGATTTTGGCCCATCTGAGGGGCTGAAACTTCGGCGGAGTACTACGCACAAACCGTGCATCGGATCGACACGAAACTTGGTATGGAACCTGTCCATCTTTGGCCGATCCCAGCCTAGGAGGCGTTTCTCGATTTTGTGGGCCCCACGCAATTGCAAACAATCCATCACGCAAGTGCGTCCAGGCCCCCTGGCTGTCCAACATGCGCAACCTTCCCAGGTGGTCTCTTCCTTTCTATTTCCTTCTCTTCTGACTTTAAAAACTCCTTAATCCAAATCCCTAACCCTGAAAAGTCTCACATCCCAATTATCCCCAATTTGCAAACCCTAGATTTTCCCTCAAATTGAAACTTAGTGAATCTCTTGAGTTAGGAACAATCCTTTACAAGAATAAATGGTTCTTACACTCCTTTGGGCTTGTTTGGCTTATAATTTTATTTGATCCAGCCCTAAAGTTGTGTAGGCTTGGACCCCCATAGATTCCCCTTTTTGAATGTTTGATAGTATGTAAGATGTGGAATTTTGTGATTATTTAAAATTGGTATAATCTCAAGCTTAATCTCATACATTCCATATTTAATTTCATGTCCTGCATCACGATGGGCGGAGGCTTGGCAAAAGATCAGCCCAAGGTGTAAGGCCCAAGCTCAACCCAAGCCCAAAACAGGCCATGCATGTTAGGCCCTAATCAAAACTTTTTGAAGCCCAAGTCCTACCCATTAAGCTATTTCCACATATATAGTCATGGTATGTAAAACATATATGTACAACCATTACATGTTCTTACCATGGCCAAGGGCCACATCCAACCTCACCCGGTCAGGCCCATCCCCAACCCAACCCAATGGACCAATGAGTATAAATTGGGGTTGGCCAAGTTACTAATTTAGTAATTGGTTAGAACTTTTAGACCCAACTCGAGGGGCCTAGGATTGTAGGCCTGAGCCTGACACCATGAACCTAGGACTCTAGGCCTGAGAACGGCCCATGATAACCCGATTAATTGGGGTCTAGTTAGCTAAATGAACACTTACACCATTCTACTCAATCATGCACCATATCCTCAATTAAACCAAATATCCTCAAGTATTTTCTCCTCAAGTATTTTCTTACCATGTAATGGTGATAACCATTACACATTACAATGTCGTAACGGCCATTATGGAAAATGACCCTGGCCTTATAACCAAGGTATGCCGTAACAATAACGGTGGCAGTAACGGCCACCACCATTACTATTACGATACAGGCCATAACGGCTGTTACAACACCTTAATAGTCATCACGGCCCCCATAATGGCCGTTATGGTCTCTCTTTTTAATGGACTGTTAAGGGACCATTATGGTCGTTACAGGGCCGATACGGTCATACTATCATTTTTTTTCTTTAACAGTCGTTATGCTCATTACAACCCTGTAACGCAACAATTGGCACCATTACCATTACGTAACAACTGATACGGTCCCATAATGGTCGCTATGGCACATCATGCCTGTAATGTCCGCTAAATGGCCGATACAGGTTTTCTTCAATAAAAAAATATAAAAGGCTGTTACAGCCCGTACGTAAGAATAATGATGGTGGCCATTACGGCCACCATTACCGTTATGGAATACCTTGCTTACAGGAGAGATGATATGAGCATCGCATATTAATATCAACCCATAACAAATCTTATCGGGTCTTTTTTCTTTTTACAACATTGGTTTTTTTTTTTGTAATTGAAAGAATTAGGGAGAATAGCATAAAACAAGGGAAATGTGATATTCAACAATATACCATTTTTGGTATTTAGGACATCCAGCTAATGATGTATGTCCAAACATTCTTTAATAAGTTGTTGTCTGTCAGCGTAACTCGTTGAAAGTCCACCAAATGCTCCCTTACTAACACAAATCAAGCAGGATTTGTAGTGTTTTCAGTAGGCCAGGCGTGGGCCTATCAAACACATAAGTTTGAATAGGCCTAGCCCGAACAGTTCAGAATTCAGGCCTAAGATAACCCCAAGTTTGTCATATTGAAAACCCTAATGATTTGGTGAATTAGAGCACATCACATTGAAACAGAACAAAAGAATATGAAAAATGAAAACAGAAAAGAAAAAAAAAAAAAAAAAAAAAAAAAGGTGATAGCTTACCCTTTTTCCAGGTTTCCCATAATGATCAATTCCACTTTGATGTGTCAAATCCCACTCAAATCTTTTGTTTTGATCCAAAAATAGGCCAAGATCTAGTCTAAAATGCCCATCTAAGGTTTCTCCATTGTTGGAAAAAGAAAGAAACAACAGAGACAAAATTCAAATTTGAGCCATTATGGCCATAACAACCGAATTGGGCCCATATGGTGACAATACAGCACAATTTTTCGGTATGGCCCGACTCAGTCCCCAATTGCATACAGCATCTAGCTAGTACAGATACAATACAGTCGTATAAGCCAATATAGTATCGATATAAAAATCCATGGTTGACAATTACATTCATTCCCCTCTTGACCTGGGCAAATAAAATGTTTGTTCATGAAGCCAAAAGTCGTTTTCCATCAAACATAATATACAGTCTCCACAGCTGGGTAACTCCATATGGATCTGAGACTAGGGTTTTTCTTTTCTTTTTAGCTTTTTGGTATATTTTGTTTGTTTGTTTATTGCTTGTATTGTATGACATTTGAATGATTGTTTTAAACGGTAATCACTTTATTAAAAAAGGCCAAAGCCAAAGAAATAAAGATACAACCCACTACAGATTAGATCAGCTGCTAGGAAACTGATCTTAGCACATAACATTAGTTGCTTGAACCCATTCCATGACATTCAATTTCACCCTATTGAAGACTACCGAAATGTGCTTCCTATTCCTAAAGCAACAATTGTTTCTTTCCAGCCAAATATTTCATAAACCAGCTAATAGGCATATATTCCAAATCCGCGTCCCAACTTTACCCATTCCCTCTCCATGCCATGCTAAAAAGAATTGGTCAATTGAACCTGGCACAACCCATGTTAATCCAAACAAAAGGATGAAACCATCCCACACATTTGATGAAAATGGGCAATGAATGAAAAGATGGTTAACCGATCCCTCATCTTGAAGGTATAATAAAATGCATTTGGCAAAATCATATGCGTCTTGCGCAAGTTATCCACAGTGAGAACCTTATTTCTACCCACTAACCAAGCAAATGCCACCACCTTTGAAGGAGCTCCATAATGCCAAACATGAGATGTATGACACTTGATTTGCTCACAAGACCTCCCATCAATCACCAAATAGAAGGATTTAAAATAAAATCTCCCAACTTTTCTTTTAACCACACCATTGACTTTGGTTCTAAGCAGGACGGATGACAATTTGAGAGCATTTCTAACAACCTAACCAGATCCTCCACCTCTTCATCTTTGAAATGCCTTCTACACGGAGGCGCCCAAATTATTTCTCCTTCAAGGATAGAGACTCATCGGTCAACCGTGAGATTGGGCTCCAAGGATATTTCTACTAATCAAGGAAATACTTCCTCTAACATTCAATCTCCAACCCACTGATCCTCCCAAAAAACGAACAATTTTTCCATCCCCAACAGAAAAACTCACCACTTCCCAGCTTTGATTTTCAATCAATTTACCGATTTCCATAATGATGAAGCCCTATACAAAGAAGAAGATTTTGTCCATCTACCCCTTCCTCAACCCCATATTTCCTAACCAACCTCTCTCCAATAACTACCCACTTCTACTCCAACCATATTCATTACCTCCAAACTCTTCAAACCTGCGCACCTGTTAGACAACGGTTTACACATTTCTTCCCACTTTACGAGATGAAATTTGTGATTCTCTTCCGCCCCTTGCCATAGAAAGTCTCGCCTAATCTTTACTAATTTAGCCACAGATACTATTGGACATTTGAAAGTAGATAAAAAATAAATTAGCAAATTTGACATGGCCGATTTAATTAATGTTAATCTACCACCCAATGAGAGATACCTACCTCTCCAAGATGACGGTTTCTTTTTGAACCTCTCTATTACTTTATCCCATAGGTGCTTTGATGCAGGACAATTAACCACTTGCTCTAAAAGCTCGAACTAATAGAGCATAGCGAATTAATCCCCTTATCTCATAGCCCAAGCCCTAAATCCATGGGTTAGGTCATCGGACGAACCCTCCTTGTGGGCCCCAAATCCATGAGTTCCACCTCACACGAGCCACCCGCCTCACATGGGCCTGAGCCCCAAATCTATGGGTTCCGCGGGTCGCCCACCCCGAGTGTGCCCCTGCATCCCACAGGCCACCCCACTCGAGCCCGGTGTGAAAATGCCCCCGTATTAATCACACCCGGTGAAGAGTCTCAAACACAAGACCTCCCACTCTAATACTACTTTGATGCAAGACAATTAACTACTTGCTCTAAAAGCTTGAACTGATAGAGCATTGCGAATTAATCCCTTTATCTCATAGCCCAGGCCCCAAATCCATGGATTAGGTCATCGGATGAACCCTCCTCATGGACCCCAAATCCATGGGTTCCACCCCTTTGTGGGACCCAAATCCATGGGTTCCGAGGGCGGCCCACCCCGAGTGTGCCCCTGCATCCCATAGGCCACCCCACTCGAGCCCAGTATGAAAATGCCCCCGCATTATGCTTGGTCGGTTTACCTATGCATAGAGGAAGACCAAGATATCAAGATGGAAAGGAGCCCACCTTGCAACCAAAACAAACTGCAAAATCATTAGTCTCCATTTTAGAAAGACCAGCTCCTAATAATTCACTTTTGCTTATGTTGACCTTTAATCCTAAAACTGCCTCGAAACACGTGATAATTACCCGAAGATTCTCAACTTTATCTACATTCGCCTTGCATAAAAGCAAAGTATCATCTCAATACTAAGGTGGGAAATTTGAAACTCTAAATTATCCACACGAAATCCACTCACCAACCCAATCTCAACCCCTTGATCCAACATTCTTCCAAGATCCAACATTTGAATGATATAAACTCATTTTTAATATAATTTCATCGCTTATGATCAGTTGCAAATTGTTGTCCCCTAAACAATTGAAAACTACTATGCATAGTTTTTCTTTTTAATGAATTGAGTTCCAAGTGAATAATCATGTGTCATTTTAACATATTCTAAACTTTCACTGAAAAATTCCCATGCCTAAAGTTTCCCTCATACTGTGAAAATTTTACACAATGTCTACAATATTTCCAATTCTCAAAGGTGCAATGCCACGTGTGATATTGATACTTAAAACCTTGCCGGATCCCATTGGCAGCAACATACAGTGCAAGATTAAATCTTCAAGCTTCTTGTGGGACTGAATGCAAATTATGATCTCATATAGGTGAAGATAACAGGAAAAGACACTTTATGATGCGGACACAAGCGCATTCAAGGTGTACCAACGAAGAAAGCGCCAATCACAAGTGTCGTCCTTGTGGATAGGCGACTATTGAGGAGCTGAAGACCTTTCACATGTGATTGGACATATAGAAGACCCCACTCAGGGAAGACACATGTGAAGGAAGATTGGAGAAAGAAGACCGAGCACCCGAACTTTCCCGCACTTATGTTATTTGCGCGTTTTTTCTTAAGTTAGGGGTCTATTTGCGTGTTTTTGCTTAAGTTAGGGGTCTTTTAGTAATTTTATATCTTTATTTGCTTATTCTAGGGGTATTTTAGTAATTCTATGTCTTTATTTGCTTATTTAAGTGGGCTAAAGCCCTAAATCCGAATTTGGAACTATTGATGAATGAAAAGCAAACCCTTTGGTTGCCCTCTTCTTCTCTTCTCTCTAATGGTACTTCTTCTCATCCCTTGATCTTCTTCTTCTAATTTCTTCTTGTGCCCCTCCAACTTCCTCAAGGTAATTATTTCCTTCTTTCTCTTTTCTAGTTTTGGCTAATCCTTCTTCGATCAAAACTTTGAGAATCGATCTAAACCCTAAACCCTCAAATTCTCAAATCCCTAATCCGAGAAACTTCTTGGTTCTTCGGACTAGTGATCTTCATTGATCGATTGGGTGTGACCATGCAAGATCGGGAGGTCTCATCCCTCGCCGGATCCAACCTAAGTAATAATTGAATTCCATACTCCATGGTTGTGATGATGGCCCGCGTCATTGCATGTTTCCTTTATGATTTTCTTAGTTATGATGATTACTGCTAGAATTTTAGATCATTTATTCCTTTTATTTTCGCTGTTTAATTATGTTCATGAGCATGCATCATAATTAGGGCTGTCCTGCGTCAAATTTGGTATCAGAGAATAGGTTTGCATGGTTTTTGTCTAGATCGAGTTATCAAATTAGGGTTTCCAGATTTGCAGATTTCCCGCTTTGCAGATTTGCAGATTTCTAGATTTGCAGATTTCCAGATTTGCAGATTTCCAGCTTTGCAGATTTCCAGCTTTGCAGATTTCCAGATTTGAGATTTCCAGATTTGCAGATTTCCAGATTTGCAGATTTCCAGATTTGCAGATTTGCAGATTTCCAGATTTGCAGATTTCCAGCTTTGCAGATTTCCAGATTTCCAGATTTCCAGATTTGCAGATTTCCAGATTTGCAGATTTCCAGATTTGAGATTTCCAGATTTCCAGATTTCCAGATTTAGAAAGTTCCAGATTTAGAAACTTTCCAATTTAGAAAATTTCCAGATTTAGAAAATTTCCAGATTTAGAAAGTTCCAGATTTAGAAACTTTCCAATTTAGAAAATTTCCAGATTTAGAAAGTTCCAGATTTAGAAACTTTCCAAATTTAGAAAATTTCCAGATTTAGAAAGTTTCCAGATTTAGAAAGTTCCAGATTTAGAAACTTTCCAATTTAGAAAATTTCCAAATTTGAGTTGTTTCCTGTGTCAACTTAATTGTGTCAGTTCATAGTAGTTTTGCATTCATCACATTCATCTTGAAAGTCATAACACCTAGTAGTCTAGTTGGGTAGAGTTTGGTTCAAGTCTTCACTGTATGCCCACGAGAAGAGGTAGAGGTTTCGGACTTCAACCTACCATGAATAACGAGCAGTTATCTGAGCAACTTGCTCAATTGATACAAAAGATAACCGCCCTAGAAGCGGGTCAGAAGCGCGAGTTTGCCCGCCTTGAGAACCAAATTACCACTACCATGACTAAGGTCGAGCAACTAGAGGCGTCCCAAAAGGAAAATCCCGCTGTAGGGGATGATGCGTACTCCCAAGTGGGAGGAATCATTGAAGAACGCGCTGCCACACGTGGTGGTAATGAAGATAGAGATCGTGGTAACGGTCGTGGTGTGGTGCGAGAGGCACGAGCCACATGTGATCATCAAGACCGTTATGATCCAGATGAGCGTGCGATGAAGAGTGTGAGAGTTGAGGCCCCGAGTTTTGATGGGCGCTTGGATCCCAAGGCATTCCTTGACTGGGTTGCTGACATGGACCACTACTTTGAGTGGTATGGCATGTCGGAAAACCGTCAAATGCGGTTTGCTAAGATGAAACTTGTGGGTCAAGCCAAGCTCTTCTGGACCAACACCGAGCGTAGGATAGAGAGAGTTGGTAGAGCCCCTATCATGCATTGGTATGAGATGAAAGAGAAGTTGAAGGAGAAGTACCTTCCTCTCTCATACCGCCAGAAGCTCCTTGACCAATGGCAATCCTTACGCCAAGGGTCAATGTCTGCCGCTGACTACATCGCTAAATTTGAAGAATATGTGATGCGATGTGATATCCGAGAAGACCCTCTAGTAACGCTCTCGCGTTTCAAGACGGGCCTTCGTGCGGATCTTCAGCGCGAGCTTATGACTCGGCCCTTAACGGACTTGGATGAAGCATATCAAGTCGTGCAGGAGTTAGAGCAATATCTGAAGGCTCCTGTCGTTCGTCGTTTTGAGTCCCGAGACTCCAGTGCTAGATCTAGTTCCCAGGGAACTAGACCTAATATTGGTAGTCAACCTAGGGCACAGGCGACCATTTCGCCTAGGCCTAGGGAGGACAAGGGTAAAGGGGTTCTTGGTGCCGGTCCTAGTAACATGAACCAAGTGAGGTGCTATGAGTGTGGCAATCTTGGCCACATGTCTAATCAGTGTCCTACGAAGAGCCGTGGGAGAGCCTTAGTTATAGGCGAGTCCCACGAGGGTGGAGATGACCAGGGTGATTATGAAGTTGAAGAGTATCACCCTGAAGGAGGACTTACTGATGAAGAAGAAGTGGATGGAGAAGCAACGCTTGCAGTAGTCAGGCGTGTGCTAGCTCAGTCTAGAAGTAGTGCTGACTGGCGTCGAAGCACTATCTTCTACACTATTGCCAAGTGTGGTGAAAAGAATTGTAAGGTGATAGTGGACAGTGGAAGTTGTCAGAATGTGATTTCCACTAGCACCTTAGATCGCTTAAAACTGAAATCCACACCTCATCCAGACCCGTATAAAGTTTCTTGGGTTGACAAGACATCCCTACCTGTCACCCAGCAATGTCTAGTCCCCATCGAGTTTGGGTCATACAAAGAGTCCCTGTGGTGTGATGTCTTACCTATGGATGTGGGACATGTTATCCTAGGTAGACCGTGGCTATTCGATAATGATGTCACGATCTTTGGCCGTTCGAATGCGTGTACTTTTATGTATAACGGTAAAAAGATCAAACTTAATCCCATGCCACCTGAGAATACACTAGGGAAGAAGAAGGATGAGAAGGCAAGTGAGCCTAGAGGAATGGGGAAATTCAAACCTAAGTCTCTACATATAATCAGCGCAAGAGAGTTTGAAAAAGAGGCTAAGGAGGATTCTATGGTGTATGCCCTTGTGGCTAGAGAGATTACACCTGAGGTTCCATCAGAGTTGCCCCGTGAGGTGACTTCGGTCCTGAAGGAATACAGTGATGTATTTCCTGAAGACTTACCGAATGAGTTGCCACCTATGAGGGACATACAGCATGTCATTGATCTTGTCCCAGGGTCTACTCTACCGAACCTTCCTCACTACAGGATGAACCCTGCAGAGCATGCAGAGTTGAAGAAGCAAGTTAATGAGCTTCTGCAAAAGGGTTTCATCCAAGAGAGTATGAGCCCGTGTGCCGTGCCTGCATTGTTGACGCCAAAGAAAGATGGCACGTGGCGCATGTGTGTGGACAGTCGTGCCATAAACAAAATTACTGTCAAGTATAGGTTCCCTATACCTAGACTTGATGATATGCTTGACATGATGGCCAGGTCCACTATATTCTCTAAGATAGACCTCAAGAGTGGATATCACCAAATCCGTATACGCCCAGGAGATGAGTGGAAGACGGCGTTTAAGACGAAAGATGGGCTGTATGAGTGGTTGGTCATGCCCTTCGGCTTGACTAACGCACCTAGTACTTTCATGCGGGTGATGACACAAGCTTTGAGGCCGTTCATGGAAAAATTCCTAGTGGTGTACTTTGACGATATTCTTATTTATAGTACCACTAAGGAATCACACCTTGAACATTTAAAGAAGGTCTGTAGTGTCCTTAGGAAGGAAAAGTTGTACGCTAATCTTAAGAAATGTGCATTCATGTCTAGCCAAGTTGTGTTCTTAGGATTTATAGTGTCATCTGAAGGGATGCGCGCAGACCCTGAAAAAGTCAGGGCCATAGTTGAGTGGCCGGAACCAAGGAACATTCATGAGGTGCGAAGCTTTCACGGCCTAGCAACTTTTTATCGTCGGTTCATTAGGGGTTTTAGCACGATCATGGCTCCCATTACCGAGTGCATGAAAAAGGGAGAGTTCGTGTGGTCTAAAGCCGCAGTCAAGGCTTTTAAGGAAATTAAGGGCAAGATGGTAGAAGCTCCTGTCATGCGTCTACCTGACTTTTCTAAAGTCTTTGAAGTAGCGTGTGATGCGTCTGGTGTCGGTATAGGTGGAGTGTTGAGTCAAGAAGGACACCCAGTGGCCTATTTCAGTGAGAAACTGAATGAGGCAAAACAAAAATACTCCACTTACGACAAAGAATTTTATGCGGTAGTGCAATCCCTGAGACATTGGCGACACTATCTCCTACCGCAAGAATTCGTTTTGTTTTCTGATCATGAGGCGTTGAGATATTTGCATTCTCAGAAGAAACTCAACCCAAGGCATGCCAAGTGGGTAGCGTTTCTTCAGGAATATTCGTTTGTTTTGAAACACAAGGCCGGGGTTGAAAACAAACCAGCAGATGCCCTTAGTAGGAGAGTGGCGTTGCTCAACTCCTTGAGTGTAGAGGTAGTCGGATTTGAGCAACTGAAAGATGAATACCCCACATGTTCTGATTTTGGGGGTACTTACGCGTCGCTCTCTAGTGACCAGCATATTATGGGTGAATATGTTCTTAAAGATGGCTTCCTTTTCAAGGGAGACAGACTTTGTATTCCCCGTATGTCCCTTCGTGAATTCCTCATCTGGGAGCTTCATTCAGGAGGGATAGCTGGCCATTTTGGTCGTGATAAGACCATTGCCCTCGTGGAAGATCGTTTCTATTGGCCAAGTCTCAAGCGAGATGTAGCCAAAGTTTTAGGGCAGTGTCGAACATGTCAGCTGGCAAAGCAAAGAAAGCAAAATACCGGGCTGTACACGCCATTGCCAGTGCCACATGCTCCGTGGCAGGACATTAGTATGGACTTCGTGCTTGGGCTTCCCAAGACTATTAAAAAGCACGATTCCGTTTTTGTCGTTGTGGACCGTTTTTCTAAAATGGCGCATTTTCTCCCATGTTCGAAGACGTCGGATGCGTCTCATGTTGCTCGTCTCTTTTTTGATGGTGTGGTGCGTCTCCATGGGTTACCTAAAACCATAGTGTCTGATCGTGATGTTCGATTTACTAGCTATTTTTGGAAGACACTGTGGCACATTATGGGAACTCGTTTGCAATTTTCTACTGCTTACCACCCACAAACAGATGGTCAAACTGAAGTGGTAAACTGTAGCCTTGGAAATCTTCTACGTTGTCTAGTGGGTGAACATGTTAAGACTTGGGACCTAATTTTACCAACTGCTGAACTTGCTTATAATGGGTCAGTTAATAGATCTACAGGGTTGAGTCCTTTTGAGATTGTAAGTGGTTATAAACCTAGAATGCCCATAGATCTCTTACCTATGTCTGTTACCCAAAAATCTTCTGAGTCAGCCGATGCATTTGCACGCCATATTCATGATTTGCATACACATATTAGACAGCGGTTAAATAAGAGCAATGATGATTATAAAGTTTCAGCTGATTCTCATCGTAGAGTGCAAGAATTTCAAGAAGGAGACTATGTAATGGTGCGAATAAGGCCAGAGCGATTCTCTCAAGGATCTGCTAAAAAATTACAAGCGCGTAGTGCTGGACCATTTAAGATATTACAAAAGGTTGGGTCCAACGCGTATCGGATTGACCTTCCACCTGAAATGGGCATTAATCCAACTTTTAATGTGGAAGATCTAGTCCGTGCCCATACTCCCATTATTGATACATCGTCCCTTTCATGGCCTTTTTCTGAGTTTGCTACCCAACCCCTTCCACCCCCTCCTCCACCTATTACCCATAAAGAAGAAATTGAGGAAATCTTGGATGACGAGATAGTATCCACGAGAGATGGAGGTTTCCAAAGGTATCTTGTCAAGTGGAAGAACAAACCGTCGTCTGAATCTACGTGGCTGTCGGGCGACGCATTGCAGGGTATTGATCCAGATCTGCTAGAGCGCTACAAAAGTTTCAACTCGTCGGAGTCGAGTTTTTCTCACCCGAGGGGAATTGATGCGGACACAAGCGCATTCAAGGTGTACCAACGAAGAAAGCGCCAATCACAAGTGTCGTCCTTGTGGATAGGCGACTATTGAGGAGCTGAAGACCTTTCACATGTGATTGGACATATAGAAGACCCCACTCAGGGAAGACACATGTGAAGGAAGATTGGAGAAAGAAGACCGAGCACCCGAACTTTCCCGCACTTATATTATTTGCGCGTTTTTTCTTAAGTTAGGGGTCTATTTGCGTGTTTTTGCTTAAGTTAGGGGTCTTTTAGTAATTTTATATCTTTATTTGCTTATTCTAGGGGTATTTTAGTAATTCTATGTCTTTATTTGCTTATTTAAGTGGGCTAAAGCCCTAAATCCGAATGGGAACTATTGATGAATGAAAAGCAAACCCTTTGGTTGCCCTCTTCTTCTCTTCTCTCTAATGGTACTTCTTCTCATCCCTTGATCTTCTTCTTCTAATTTCTTCTTGTGCCCCTCCAACTTCCTCAAGGTAATTATTTCCTTCTTTCTCTTTTCTAGTTTTGGCTAATCCTTCTTCGATCAAAACTTTGAGAATCGATCTAAACCCTAAACCCTCAAATTCTCAAATCCCTAATCCGAGAAACTTCTTGGTTCTTCGGACTAGTGATCTTCATTGATCGATTGGGTGTGACCATGCAAGATCGGGAGGTCTCATCCCTCGCCGGATCCAACCTAAGTAATAATTGAATTCCATACTCCATGGTTGTGATGATGGCCCGCGTCATTGCATGTTTCCTTTATGATTTTCTTAGTTATGATGATTACTGCTAGAATTTTAGATCATTTATTCCTTTTATTTTCGCTGTTTAATTATGTTCATGAGCATGCATCATAATTAGGGCTGTCCTGCGTCACTTTACCTTCTCTTGCATCTATATATGCTCTCCTTTAGAGGAAAAACAACAATCCATGACAATGGTCGGCCTACCAAAGCGGTTTACTCTCCCCCTTCAACACTCATTATACAAAAGGGACACTACGTTATGACAATCGAGGCCATGGTGGCTGTGAGGAGGATGGTCATCACACTGATCATGGATGCCACACACTGGTCGTGGATGCCATTCTCCAACTTATGTCTGAAAATATTGGGAGTTAATGGATACTTGTGCAAGGAGATTGTGTTAATATAACAGTAACAATGCAACTGTTTTCGCTCTCCCTTAGCCACAACTTGATCTCAGAAATGCATGCTTTTATCTAGCAGTCATTCTATAATGACTAAAGTATATTCATAGCACATTTGCATACAAGAAGACCATACTACAGTTCAATGGAGAGCCATTACTGTTGAAACAAAATTGAAGTTGCAAAAAAGCATTACAAACGTTCGCTATTGTGCATGATCAGCATACATGCTCGTCCATTTATCTACGAAATACTCATCAAAGCAGCCTTGCAAACATATAAAGGTAGGAATGAACAAACCTACATCATCAACAAGCAACCCCTTGACAAAATGACGGCGAAGATGTTGATAATCAAAATTGTCTGTGAAAAGACTAAGAACTTCTGGAGCACAAATATCAATGAAGCAATCCTACATAAAGGAGAATACAAAATTAGTAAGAAACATATACATTAATAAGTTGAACCAAAACATTTACGTCAACCAAAAGTTACAACAAAGATTAATCAAGAATAGTATTTATCCATCAACAAGCATAAATTGTAGCTAACACAATTCATTCGCTGATTGAAACATAGTAACTATCTTTTTAGGTTATGAAGACAGAAAATAAAGCAGATCTAGAAATAAACAAAAGTGACCAAGTGGAAGATGGATCTACAACAATTGCAATGGACAAGATGTTCTGCTAGATTGAGTATCATTCATTTACCAATATAGGTTTCCATTACATTACCCTGGGAGTAAATAACACCTAAAAGGTGAGCTTCAGGTTGCATTTCTTCTTGTTCATCTGCTGAGTACTTCGTGTTGACTATAAATTGTACTCTTTCTTTTATAGTATGCAAGTTTATTCTAATGACCTTGAGACCAAGGAGTACAAACCAACTTCTGGATGCATATAAAGCTGATGAGAACCTTAATATTGAACCATCAATCCGATCTGCATACTCCTTATGTCAACCCCGCAGAGTTGTTATTGATTACATTCATCCCTTAATTGCAGGATCCTTCTAACTAGGCACCACTCCCAATTAGAATCGCACTTCGGACTCTCGGTCCTGCTGCTTCCTACCCATTATACTTGTTTACATTCTGCAACAGATAATTCCACCCTTCATGCTCGAATTTGTTGCCGCTTGGCCTCACGCTTCGTGAAACTATAATTCATCCCCATGGCCCAGCTGACAACTCTTCCCCTTGCCCTCCTAAATACTATTTTCATCTGTTCTTTTATATACCTGGAAGTGTGTTTGGGTTCCTTCCAAATCAGCCAGTTGACTGCTAATGGTGAGAGCCTCCAAATTTATCCCCTTCACTAGCGCCCAAACTCACACCATGCCACCTTTGGAGGAACTGCAGGACCCTCTGTGGCATTACCCAATCTGCCCCAAAGAGATCCCAAAACCCACACCATATTGCTTTAGAGAAGTCGCAATGTATAAATAAGTGGTCCTCTATCCCATCATTCCTCTTGGAAAGTATGCAAACGTTGATGATAACCATGTTTCCCTTTCTTAAATTGTCGATTGTAAGTAGTGTTCCTTCCAACGAATGTTGTCATACTCGTTATCATATCATAAATCATAATCAGGTCTGAATCGTATTGTATCGTAATCGTAAGATTTTTTTATATTTTCATAAAAAAAACAAATATTGAAAATAAATCAAAAAAATAAAAAAAAACACATCAATCATCCATTATCTCATGAATATGTATAAAAAACAATCTAATCATGACCTTAATCATGTGATCAATTGTATACTATGTATAAATGTATAATTGAGTTGTGCCACATCATAATCAAGTTCAAAAAATAACCATTTCTGTAACATCTACCCTTTGCCCATCATGTACATGTATTTTTCCTTCATGATTCAAAAAATAACATTTTCGCCATTTACATGTATAATGTATTCATTGTTTATTTCTATAAATAAAAAGGAAACAAAACGTCAAAATAAATCCATTCTTGGCAGTCCTCGCTATGTCCATCTTAGTCAGCTGTGGCGCCATCATCATCAATGGTATAAACATCAAAAACATCATTTTCATCTACAGAATCTTATGTTGAAATAAATTTGATGCAGGACAATTAACCACTTGCTCTAAAAGCTCGAACTGATAGAGCATGGTGAATTAATCCATTTATCTCATAGCCTAGGCCCCACATCCCATAGGTTAAGACCTCCGCCGAACCCCCCTCGTGGGCCCCAAATCACGCGGGTACCGCCTCACACGAGCCACCCGCCTCACACGAGACGCCCACCCCGAGTGCGTCCCTACATCCCACAGGCAACCCCACTCGAGCCCAATGTGAAAATGCTCCTGCATTAAAAATTTTCCTTCTCTTCTCCCACCTTCCCTTTCCCTTTACATTTAATTGCAAGTTTTCTAGGACCCACAAATAGTTTATAAATTATGTTTATCGGGTTAGCATAACTTAATGAAACTATTAATTGTAAGACTAGAAGAGTAAAAGCCCGTATTATAAATCTACAGCATACAATCATACCATGGCGCCCATCTGGTCATAAGGTAGAGCTTACACCTTGACCATCCTCTACTACTTCGACAACGCATTCGCCCATGTTCATCTAGTCATTCTTTGTATGAAGGGCACAATCTTCCTCAGTGATCCACTCACCATCGGATTCCATACCGTTAAGCATATAGGATTGAGCCCTTGGACTCTCTCTCTCTCTCTCTCTCTCTCTCTCTCTCTCTCTCTCTCTCTCTCTCTCTCTCTCTCTCTCTCTACATAATGGACTTTGAGTTGAAGATTGTATTTTACAAAAACGAGAGGGTTCAATCTTGGTTGCTGGAGTCTATTTCTCTTTTTAGAATGTATCCACATGAATATATAGTTTCATAACTATAGTAAATTAATATTAATTATTAATTAAGTATATAACTATAAAAATATAAACAAATCAATTAACAATAAAATTCATAAGATGAGTAATAAATTTAATAATATTTCACCTGCTCAAAAGTGCTCCACTTGCGCTTACAACCAATAGCACTACATGTTAGACTCAAAATATGAATAGCCAGCTTTTGTAATTCTGGACACTCATCTCCACAACTCTCCCACCATAAACCTAGGAATCAACACATGATATAAAGATAAAATAATTCAATAATAAACTAAATAATCTAAAAACCAAAACATATATTTATGATTAGACTACTTAAAGAAGTCAAACAATCAAAATATTCAAAAGTTACTCAGTTGCTTTGTCGTTCTTGTTAATTTTAAAATTTCTCGTCCAAACAAACCATAGGCCCTTTTGAATTTATCCATTTATTCATCAATGATGACCCTTTGCCTAGAATCTAGGATCATTCTTTCAATACAGTCACATAGGCCAATTTCGACTTCTAAATCCATATGGAACTTCCTATAATACTGAATCTTAGATTTGAAAAGTAGGCTGCTACATGTAAGGGCCTATGTAGCTGAAGATTCCGCCGCTCATCTATGATTTCCCAAATCGTTGAATAATATTTCTTTGCTCCTCTCAAATTCTTTGGTATCACCTCTTTTGCCCAATCCATAGCTTCATAAATGTATCTCATGGTCGGCCTCTCATCTGAATCAACTTATCATAGTACATTAACCAATGGAAGAGCAGTCTTCAAACAAAACTTGATAGATACATAGGCTAAGACTGTATCCTCTACATGCTTTCCCTTTGCAATCTTTGAAAATGCTTCTTTCCTATTCCTTTAAGGTAAGCATCAATCCTAGGCCAATCATATTCTCATGTATACTCTTTAATGTCAAGTAACACGTAACAAATCACATTACAGCCAGTCTTGTCAACTCGCCCTTCATATGTTTTTTTATCAAGTTCAAGGCCCAGCAACGATTGTAATGTAGATTGTTATAGCCATTGTCTTCGCCACAGTCTCAGCATGAACTTGCAATTTTCTGATGTCGACATGCACAAGGTCTATTTAATGGGCTAAACATGGAGACCAAAATAACTTCTCTCTTTTCCATTAACATTTGACCCATTTTTACATAAGCAAACGCGCTATCTGTAACAACTTGCACAATATTTTCTTCACCCACCTCGTTAATAACGAACTCAAGCAAAGCTAATAAATTGCCCGCATTCTTCAAAATACCGATGTATCAACAGATTTTTTTTATTTTTTCTTTTTTAAAGGAACCACTTGGACTATTAACCAAATAGTCAGTAGTAGAACGATTCACCCCATCCGTCCACCCATCCGACATGATAGTGCATCCTGTTTTCGTCCATTCCTTCTTGTAAACTTCAAATGCCTTCTCTATAGACTCAACCTCCAACTCTAAAATTTGGTTTCTGACTTCATGATATGTCAAAAGCTTCAACCATGTCCTAAATGCAACAACTGTTTCCATCATATGTGCGAAGAAGGGGTTCTTCACAAGATTAAACGGTGGCACATACGCATACAAGAAGCGAGAAATAACAAGGCATACATTATATATAGCTCATTTCTTACCAATTTTGTTTAAAGTGGCTTGTTGCTTTTCTTTTACACCACTCTTTCTTCCAACAAAGTCAACCATAAATGCCATTTTTCTTTTTCCTCCACCCAATTCGTCCACATCATGAATTATTGGAACCAAGGTGTTCTGTAACGGTAACAGTGGCTGTAACGGCCACCACTGTTACCTTTACGATACGGGGCATAACGACTATTACGGTTGTTTTTTATCGAAAAAAACCTTGAAAAACCTGTATCTGCCCCGTAATGTTGATTAAAAAGTATGAAAAACTTGTATCTGCCTCGTAATAGACCATTATTGGGCTGTTATGGCCTTTATAGGGTACGTAACGTGCCGTTAATGGCAATTACGGCTCATGTTTTCCATAATGGTTGTTATGGCCGTTACGACCCCATAACACATAACGATTGCCACCGTTACCTTTACGTAATGGCCGTTACAACCCCGTAACGCGTAATGATTGCCACTGTTACCTTTACGTAACGGCCGTTACGACCCCATAACGCGTAACGATTGCCACCGTTACCCTTACATAACGGCCTTTACGGCACACCATGATTGGAACTCTTCCGACATCGTACATTGCTTCTTCTTGTTGCTTCTTTTGTTGTGAATTATTGTCCAACAACTTCCCAAATTTCCCCGCTACATCATCGCCCACTTCCACTTGGGAACACGCCGCCACTACATTTGTCTTTATTTGAACAAAGGCAATGTTTTATTCGAAACACACCTCCCCAATAAAACTTCCCACAAAAGTTACATTTGAGGTGAAGGTTATTGTTTTCATCCGCCTTCGAGCAATATTCTTATGTAGGGTTGTTATCCTTAGACTTCAACTCCTATTCCATCTTCAACAAGAATCAACACAACCCTACCTATTAAGAGAAAACAACTATTTAGCCTAAAATAAACATATAAATCATTAAGAAAAATGAAAAGAATCTTGAAGTAAATAAAAAACAAAGGAAAAAAACATAAATATTGAATATGTTATCCCAAAAATTGAAGGAAAAAAAAAAAAAAAAAAGACTATAAAAGTGTTTCATGTTTACGTCTCCCACTTGTTAAATGAGTTGGCAGAGACAGTGTAGTGTGTGAGTGATCTAGGGTTCAATCCCTACTAATGTTACCTTTTGAAAAAAGTACTTCGTGTTTATTTGTACCTATTTTGATGCAGAATCCCAATGAAAAAAGTGGGCATTCAATTTCGTTGACCAAAGAAAAATATGTGTGATATTCTTTCTCTAAGCTTTTTAAGCCCCAAAATCTCCAAAACTCTCTCTCTCAAAAGAACAAAAAGAATGGTTTTCTATTGTGGGTGGGCCTTGCATATGTTCTAAAAACAGATGCCCTAAAAAAGGGAAAAACCAAAAAAAAAAAGGATTTTTCACCTTTTTCCGGTGAATAACGCAGGAAACTAAATCATATGATTCAGTCATACTGAATCGTACGATTCACGAATTTGATCGCACAATTCAATCTATTTTGTGATTTATATGTGTTGATTCATATCGTACATGCATGTGATATGAATTATAAATCGAACAATATTGACAACGTTGCTTCCAACCAACCAAGTGAACCACAGAACTAAAAGAGTCGGATCCTTCTATACGAAGACCAATTGTTCATGTTCCTACTTGTGAGAGTCTACCGATAACATGGAACTACAGAATTTCATAGAGAAGAACACTTTTCAACGGGCCCACCTCCACTCATCCCTTTCCCCCGACCTCGACCTCAAAGAAGATTGACTTAAATGCCCCATCATGCTAATATGTTCCATTTCTTCATCACCGAGGGCTCTTCTAAATGGAGGGGAGTTAAATGACTTGGCTATTGATGTCAGCCAGTGTCGTCGAAATATTACGATATACAATTTGAGTCCAATCTTAAGCAAAATTATTTGAATCCCACCTTGAATCCCTTTTTTATATGAATTCTACAATTTTGATTTGAATCATACGCTTTACGATTCAAATCCCAATTTACGATTTAAATAATACTTGTTCTCTTCTATTTTAAGCTTCACTTGGCTTTCATTTTATGTTTTTAAATTGGTGGAGGCTTTAAGAATTGTTTAGAAAAGGTAAATTATTTTATTTTGTTCTTTTTAAGAGATTAAATGATATATATTCTCTTCAACACTAAATCATGGATTTTTTTATTTCTTACTTCTTAACTGGTCGAAACAGCAAAATGATTTATAATTTATCTGGAATGTTTTTATGGATGGTTACGATCATGTTGACTTATATGTATTGTGGAATGATGGTTACAAATCAAAATATCTTTTTTTATCAGTCTACAAAATTAAATGCCACTTTTCGAACGTGATTCTACAATCGAGAAAGGTAATAAAAACATAAATTATTAAAGGATCCTTGTACGTTTTTTTAAGGAAAATTTCTTGTAAAACAAGCAAGCATCCTTTAACATTATCATGAAATGGAATTACTAGGTGCATATTGATGGCAAAAGGATCATTTTTTAAATTTAAAATATATATAAGACAATTTTCGATACAATTTAACCCCTGTTACGATCTATGATACGATAACAATTTCGACAACATTAATGTCAGCATAGAGTTGGTTCACCACTGTTTCCTTTTCACTAGTAACCTGATACAACCTAGGATATGCTTGACAAAAAGCAATATCACTACACCACAAACCACCTACCTACCCTACTGCCAACAACTCCAGAGTGCATCTTGCTATTGCAGGACCAGTCATGTGTCGCTATAACTTTTTCTAGGATAACAAGGTTGGCCAGCATACTGCTATTAACACAAATGACACTGACCCACAGGTAAATCCTCCTCAAAACATTGACACAAAGGGAAAGTCCATTACACAGAATCAAAGGAGATCAAACAACAATAATTACAAGAATAGGGATCAGAGACAGCACGCAACCTAGTGCCCCCTTGCAATCTCCAGTTCTAATCAAGGTATTCGATAACAGTAACGCCAAATGTAACGCCTAGCCATTAATCTGTTATGTTATGGGCCATAACGGTCGATTTTCTTTTTAAGGAAAAAAAAAAAAAAAAAAAACTGAAAAAATATTGTAAATTTTGCAAAAAATGAGAGGATTCCAAATATGTATTTTCTGGGACATGTTTATGGTGTAACAAGCCATTTGGTAAAGAATGTTATCTCAGGCTGCCTGATGATTTTATTAACCTAAGAAGCTTATGTGACCATCAAAATTTATATATTTAATTTTTTTATATTTAATATCAATGATTTAATATAAATAAGATTATATAAGCATGAGTTTATGATCTATGGTTTAACTAAGGATGTGGTCCTTGATTGATTAGAATGGCAAAATAGGATTCAGGAAGCAAACGCCAATTAGTTGGGATTATAATTATGATGATGATGACGACGACGATGAATAAAATTTTGATCCTTACAAAGCAAATTCCCAGTCGATCTGCCCTATTTTATCTCCCCTTCCAAATTTACGTTGTTTCCTTGGCATTTCTCCTCTTCTGTATTACAACCAATATTTTGTAATCGAACCCTGATTTCTTTCCCTGTATCGATCATCTTCTTCCTCCTTTGGGGTTCCATTCTTAGAAAGGCAAAAGACCTGGAGGTGATAGCCCCGTTGTCTTCTTCCTAAGTTGTACACTTGTATGTAAGTCGATCAAGCCAGCACCCATGAAGATGGAGGCAGCTGTGGTACCTAAATCCCATCCAGTAAGTTGGAGACATGAAGAGTAATCCACAGCCTGAGAGCTTCATCCACCGACCGTTTTCGTCAACAGCTTATGATGCATTGTATTCATTGTCTACAAATGCAAGTATTAAATGACTTTTTTGAAAAGTAAAGATTTTACAAATTCTAGGAAGAAAGAGTAAGAAAAAAAAATAATAATAATAGGTACTCTATCAGTACCTATTGGGTTCATCTCAACTTCTCGATATAGCCGTCTTCGGAGCTCAAGCTGATTTCTATGTAACTCAAAAAGTGTAAATAGATCATGAATTCAATGTCTGAATTTAGATGGAAAGCTGATAGCTGTCTGGAGGATCATTCAAGCTGAGTCCTGAAAGAAGTTTTGTTTCTTCAAAACAAGATGAGAAGGGTTTTGATAACCTCTACTTGGTTGGGCTCACGTGGTGGTATGGATTAGGTAGGATCATGTTTTTTTCTGCCTTTTCTCACTATATCCTCTTCAAAACCAGTAGTCGACTTTACCCTAATATGGTTGAAGGGAGATTCCTAATGGGAGAAGCACCCAGGTCAAGCATGGCAGGCGTGGATATCCAAGCATGCATCGGATCAGCCAAACATCGTGTTGATAACCCGGCCAGTAATCAGGTTGTTCAAATCATCAGGTGGCAAGCATGTTCGCAAAAATGAACAACTTAAAAAGTTTCATCTACTAGACTCTAGGATAGAGCATCTGTTGATCCGCATATGGAGCCACCTGGGGTGAAGCTTAACAATTACCCCAACATCAGGTAATGAAAACCTATACTGCCATCCCTGTGAAGAAACTGAAGAGCTGACCTCGGCGAAGAATGAGCAATAGCACAAACCAAAGTCAAACACCATCTTGCAAGTTCTCTTCACATCAGCAAACTGAGTATGCTCATTTTGCACCTCCCATCTTCTTCTCTAGATCATCTTCCTTACAAGAAGAATATTTGCTTTGCACTGTCTTAGTGCCCTGCATTCCCTGTTTGGAAGATGGAAACTGCATGTAAAAAGTGCATGTGTCTTTAGCTGAACTTGATTCACAGTAAAAACGTAGACAGATCTTAAAGATCCGATCAGGAACCTTTGTATGGAAAGGGAGGCATTAGGCATAAAAGATAAACTAGATGACAAACCACATACCTTTCACACAAAGATGAAAATTATATATCAAAAATATGATAGGCAACTATCTATCAACATATATATGATGAGAAGGAGAACTACTTTGCTATCAAAATCTATGAGACCTAAGCATTTGTGCTTTGAGTCTATTTCCTACTGACTTCTCTTGGATTGCTGCATTCATCATCCATCTTCACATATCATGAGCAAGAGTGGGCCAATTTCATGTCACAAACAATTAATAAGAATACTTTCATCAAATCCCATCATGTTTTGCCATTGACTGAAGCAGAATAGAAAGCAATGCAAAAATGAGAACAGAGAAGGATCAATGAGTCATGAAGAAGGAACCTGCTTGTCATTGTGCAAATAAACAGCAGGATTTTCTGCTAGTAATGACTTGTCAAGAGAAATAATGCCTTTTGAATGGTCTGTCTTATCCTCATAATAGTGAAGCCGGTTCGTTTCAGGATCAATTGCCATGAGCAGCTCGTCATTTCCAAGTCGAGTTTGATGTGTTATGGGAGAAGGCTTAGACTGTTTGATGACCATGGTCATTATCGCTTGCATATCTTTTTTCCTCCTCTCCTTATGTTCTTTAAGTACCTGAGTTAAGCTCATGTTGCTGACAGTGTCGCCACTTACGAGTACAAAATCTCCGTGTATCTTCAAAGGAAACAGTAAGGTAAATCAAACATCCTTTAGGAGTAGAAAAACAAGTTACGAGATGCAAGAATAAATAAATGTAACATTCACACAGTAAAAATAAAAATAAAAAATAGCCTTCCAAAAAAAAATGTAACATTCTCACATTAAAAAACCTTCAACCATTATTAAAGGCCAAACAAACATTAAATATAAAGAAACATAAAACAGAAATATTAAAGATGTCAAAGTCCACTGAAATCAAAAGGAGAGAATGCAAGAACTAGATTTTGTTTCTGTTTTTCCTTCTCTCTTTTTTCTTCTTCTTTTTCTCCCTCTTTTTTTTTTTTTTTTTTTTTTTTTTTTTTTTGGGGGGGGGGGGGGGGTGGTGGTTTAAGTTAGCTGGTGTCGAACCCAAGACCTCCAGGATATGGTAGAGACGACCATTCATGGAGCTTTTGGGATCAACCTTACCGAAGAACCAGATGCTGAGGAAGAGGCAGGCAGTCCCAGACAAACTGCAACCCACTTCTCACTCCATCTCCAGTGAGAAAGTCAGCAACTTCATTTGCCTCTCTAAGTGCATGGTGAGAAGATAAATTTAAAATGGAAGATATCTTCTGATTTGACTACAGGTGAAAGGAACTTCCAAGGTCTCCTATTCACAGGACAAGCCCAAAAGATCAAACTAGCAACAGTATTCTACGTATCAACGAATCTACCGATATCTCAAGTTCCCACATGTGCTATACAATATCCGAATGGACTACACTTTTTACAAGATATCAATGATGAGCATATGGTGAGAAGACATTTATTTAAATGGTAGATATCTTCTGATTTGACTACAGATGAAAGGAACTTCCAAGGTTTCCTATTCACAGGAGAAGCCCAAAAGATTGAATTAGCAGCAGTGTTCTATGCGTCAACAATATTGGCCGATATCTCAAGTCCCATATGTGCTATACAATATCTACATGGAATACACTTTTTACAAGATATCAACATTCAACAATAATATCATCAGCATTGGCCAATATATCGTGACAGCTACGATAGTTCTGATATCTTGCAATATCTGCACTATAGGAAGGTTTTCTTCCTATTGTTTCTAGTTGAATAAACAATAAGACTGCTAGAAATTAATTTGATTCCCTCCTTAGCAAGGGTGTTGGCAATTAGTGCACATCAACCATCTCAATGCCTGTATCAACTGCATCTATGTGAATTTTTAAGCTTAAAAAAGGTTAAGAGAATAGAAAATTAATCATAAAATACGGAAAATGACTACTTGTTATTTATTTTGTGTTTTCCCGATATTTTTATGCATGCATCAGTTCCCTTGGTGATATGGCTACTGTCTATCTGTCTAGTGTTGAATGTTGAGTGTATAAATTGTTCAGTGACCTTGTTGACTCTTTGTCAGAGTTCAAGTGTATTTAGTAGTTCGTAAATCAGTAAATACAAAAACATTGTGTATTGTATAATGCAAAGTGAAAAACATGAGATTTAAATGCTGCAACCTACAAGTCTACAACTCTGCGAAAGTACATGTACAAATATACAAGTCTATGCTCTATAGTTTATGAACTTTATGTTGCAGGCTATGGCAACAACAAATAATTAGATGAAACATATTGCTGACATCAGTTGATGCCATTTTTATCCATAAGAACCATTATTAAATAAAAGGCCCAAAGACAAATACAACCGATAAAAGAAACAACCAAGGCATTACAACAGAAACCCATGTAATTCCTTTCCAAATATTCTAAACTGTACCCCAAATATTCATTAGAGGCCAATGCCCAGGAGCTGGTCGACTCATCAGGCAGGCTAAGCTATTGAACCAATGGACAGCTGGTCGTCTGACTCAGAGTACAGGTGTGACCCGCATAATGAGCAGATTGGTACGATTTTCACTCCAGGTGATTTTGTAGAGCAGCACACCTTTTGCACGGCCCTGATGTTATACACGAGTGGCATACTTCAACAAAGAAAAAACTGTATGTCAAAGTTCATAAACAACCTTGAACGTGATAGGTCCTCTTAATTATTATTTGATTAGATACCGTAAATTGGCTTTGTATAAAAGGTGTGCGTTTATGCAGCTCCACTCGAGAGTTCAAAATTTTTTCTGTACTATTGGAAAAGATTATGGTGAGTGATATCCTTCGGAACCAAGGCTTCTTTTCACTGGTGCTTGTTTGTTTTTCACAAGGCGACAAAAACTGTGGCACAGTATTCTTTGCATTTTGACTTCTCCCTAGGATTAGCGCCTTCTTCGTGCACTTATTTTGAGTTTCATTGGTTAAATTTCGTTCAAATTCTCATTTCTTAGAGATGTGACATTCAGGTCCTTTGCCTACTAAGGAGCAAATCGCATGCAGGCTATTTCTTGATCTTGTTCAGAAAATTCTTTAAAATGAAAACATTATAGAAAAATAACATAGGGAGAGGAAAAGAGAGTGATCTTTGGTGTAAAATGTCCAAACAGCGTGAGATAAAGCACAAAGGAATTTTGTTAGAAGCTATATGCAAGTTACAAAGACAAATCCACGCCTAAATTCAGACATAAAACACGGAAAGTAGAATATTTATTTTAAGTTCCAAAAATCCAAACATTTATTTCATGAGAAACAAAACATAACCAAATCTGAGATAGGTTTAAGTCACATACCACATTTCGCTCATAAATCAAACGCAAAGCATCACCAGCACTCGTAGAATTATGTGACTCAATTGTTGTCACTGAAAATGTTGGTTGGTGCAACCACTCGGACTTCTCCAGATAATCAATTACTAGCTTTGAATGAGCACAGCAAAAGATAAAGACCTCTTCCACCCCAGCAGATTCAAGCCAGGCTAATGCATAATCAATCATCGGGACATTAACTAGTGGCAAGAGTACCTTCAACAATAAGAAAGGAATTATTAATCAAATTGAGAAAAAGAGAGATCTAACTAAAATAAATCCAATCTAATAAATAGAGCTCTCCCTCTTTTTCCTTTTTCGAATATTTAAAATTTATCCTTTGGAAAAATGCATGGAATGGAGCAAAAGGTCAAAAAACTCATTTTCACAAGAATAGATAGATAGGAATATCGTACAAAAGTAGAGTTTTCTCTCTTTTTTCCTTTTCCAAAATTTAAAATTTATCCTTTGGAAAAATGCATGGAATGGAGCAGAAGGTCAAAAAACTCATTTTCACAAGAATAGATAGATAGGAATATTGTACAAAAGTCAATCTTGGTTTTCCCCAATAATATGAGCAAGAAGTAAGAACAAATGATGAAACAGGGCCCATATGCTATATACCTATACTTCGGAGACAACAATAATCAACTTGCATTTTCCACAGACATAAGATGGGCAAAGACATTACATGTTTCGAGTTCATGCGTTCATCTTCACATCTAATTTGCAACAAACCAAATGTAACATGCAAACACTACAATCACTGCTGGCTAATAAATTCAAGAACAAAAGTAAACATCGCTTCCTTCTAAGGGCATCAACATCTTTAGCTATGACACTCGAGTCATTCCAAAAACAATAAACAAAAACCTATATCAGACTCCAGTACTCAGGAGATAAGGAATCAGCAATATCCAGGCCCACTTATTTAACACTACAAACCTATGTACACCACTCTGCTATTATATTAGGATAGGCTGGTCATGGAACCTTATACCATTCATATTGAACAGACCTTGGCCAGAGCATAATCTCATAAATAGGGTTTTGACAAAACTTGGCCCACACAGCAATTTTACAGCAATGCCCATACCTGACTGATGAGTGATGAAGATGAGGCCACGGGCCTCAAAGCGTACAGTCGTAGTCTCATAAGTTCTAATCAAACCTTTCACCCTTAACATTCAAGCTCTAAAACCTTCTCCACAAGCTTTCCCTATACAAATTTAACTCCTTCATTCCATCCCTCATTTACCACCTCCAGCAACCCCTTCAAGCTTTCATTCCATCCTTCATTTACCACCTCCAACAGCCCCCTTTAAGCTTTTATTCCACCCTTCATTTACCACCTCCAATAGTCTTAAGTTACGGCTGTACGTAATGGTAACGTTGTAATTGTTATGCATTACGGGGCCGAAATGGCCATAACGGTTGTTACAGAAAAAACAAGCCATAATGGCCATGTAACGGTCCCGTAAAGGCACTATAATAGATTCGTAACGATCCGGAAATAGTTGTTTTAAGAGGATTGTAACTGCCCATATCATAACAGTAACGACGGTGGTCGCTACAGCCACCGTTACCATTATAGAACACGTTGCCTATAATACTCCTCTCTCAATAGTCGGTGCACATTTGTGGAGGGTGTTTAGTTCTTATATTGAGAGATCCGTTCCACATCACCGATCCATGACCAGCTTGATTTGGACAAATATTCAAAGTTCAAACTTAGATCATTACTAATGTATAAGAAATTGCTCGATGTTTAAGATCTCAGTTACAAAACTGGCTAGTACCGAAACCAATACATCTCTCATCGGAGCTAAGTTATATTGAGCAATGTTTGAAATATCAGTATCGCATTACATATCGTATCCTTGGGATATAGATATGTATCGGTTCTCGCATGGGATATATCGTTTGTATCAGGTAAACTATCACACTTTTTGGAAAACATGGGGAAACATTTGGGAAATGGTTGAATTTTTCAATGAAATTTCAAGGATTATTAAAAGAGTCATTAATACACATTTTTAAATCATAACATCTCAAAAAAGAAGTGTACATAATAGGTTTCCTTTGTATCGGGTCCTAAGTTATGCATTGTTTTACTGTAGTAATACAACTATTTTCAAATTCAATGCATAACATTTAGAGTGTATGTGATGATCATTTCATCAAATACTCATAAATACTTCAAAATTAGTCTCAATTGATAGCTGGTTGAAGGGAAATTTCGAAAAAAAATAATTTTTAATTAAAATGATTTTATTTTTCAAAAATTGACAAGGACTTAACAAATTAGTAGATCAACCCTCATACGTGATTGATTTCATGTTTGGAGTGCAACATTGCAAGCAATTTGGGAGAAATTGAAAAAATTTCGAAGTTTCCCCAAATCAGACCTACACTCAAAATTTCAAAATTAGAGTGTATGTGATGATCATTTCATCAAATACTCCTAAATAGTTCAAAATTAGTCTCAATTAACAGCTGGTTGAAGGAACAATTCAAAAAAAAAAAAAACATGGAGAACATGAAGAACCAATGGATATCGTGATCAAAGCTCCAACTCCATGATTTTTCATGCAAAACATGAAGAACCAATGGATTTATAACCATTTAACATTGATTTAACATAATTTCAACAAAACAAAAAAAAACAAAAAAACAAAAAAAAAAAAAAAAAAAAAAAAAAAAAAAAAAAAAAATGAAAATTGAAAATGCTCACCGAATCGAACATGTGGGATATATCGACACTACCTATGCCCTTTCGTATCGCACGGGTGGGATACGAGAAATATCGTGGGATATATTGGCCGATATAGTCGATATTTAAAACATTGATATTGAGTACTAGCCAAATTGCGCGGCCTCTCTTTTCTCTAGTTTTTATTAAGGAAATAATCATCATCATAGCCTTGTCGTTGCTATTTGGGGTTGGCTTTATGAATCCTCTTTTGCCAATCATTACTAAGGCCCTATTCTCGATAAATAAACAAGCATTATCCTTCTCACCAGTCACCACCTTGATCAAGTCCTTTTAGTTTTCCTCTATCGTCTTTTTCGGACTCCAAACACTGATTGAAGTTTACCATCCATACCAAAACCATCTCAAGCTAGTCTCCATCAATTTTGTCTCCTATTAGGACTTAATCATAAGTTGCTTCAGAAGTCCTCATTCATAATTTTATCCTTTCTAGTCTTCTCACAAATCCGTCTCGACATCCTTAGCTCTATAACACTCAACCTCCATTTATATCACCTTCTAACTGCCAAATATGCTACACCATAAAGACAATTGGTCGGACAATTGTCATGGAATACGATTAGGGTTGCCAAGGAGTATTGCAACCTGCGGTTACCTGATCAAGTCCAATCAGTTTTGGGTCAAGCCCATCATCTTGGACATGGTTAAAATAGAGTCAAGTCTTGAGCGATGATATAAAATAGGGTGAAGTCCAAGTAATTTTAATAGTAATATTATACAAATAATCATTCTAGCAATGGAATAAAGTTTTCTAGGCCGCATGAATATGAGAGAGCCCGTTTGCATGCCATGCTTCCTCTTCTTCAGCGGTGTTAAACCAGATTATCAAGGACCTTAAGGAGTGATCTATCAGTCTAAATCTCATAGACAGATCCATCATTCCCTTAATCTTGGGATAATTTGGATCGTTGCAAGCTTCCCTAGTCTGGAGTTGATCCTTCGGTCTCGAGTTGTATAGTTGTTTCTTAGGTTTTTGCTTGTTTTGTTTCAATTTGCTTTATTCTATTCTGGAGCCTTGCTCTTTTTTATATATTTTATTTCATTCTTTAAACAAATGAAGTGGCAAATGTGTGCATAATCAAATCCATCCAAATCCATCCCTCAGGTGGGCTCAACCATGTAAATACCTTTTTTTAACCCAGACCCGACCTGAAATTGACTCGAAACCAAGTTCTGGAGAGGTGAAGACCCAGCGAGAAAATGATCGGATCCAAATCTAGGCCCTCAAAAACAAGAACCAAACCTAATCAACCCAGATCCGGGTACTCTAGGACTTGACTCGAACCTAACCAGTTGACAGTCATGGATATAGTCATAAAGGCTATCAATGTCATGAAATGTCAAATGGTAAATAGATAGTTTCTTAACAAGTTCTTTTATTAGTTATACATATGCAGAACATCCTCCCATGAATGTTGCACTTCATCCTCTAGGGCCTTTTCTATTCAAACACCTTTGATACTAGTGTAGGCCCAAGGCCCAACATGCGTTGAATTTTGGGACTATTTGTTACTGATGCAGGACAATTAACCACTTGCTCTAAAAGCTCGAACTGTTAGAGTATGGCGAATTAATTCCTTTATCTCATATCCCAGGCCCCACATCTCATGGGTTTAGGACCTCAGCCGAACCCCCTTCGTGAGCCCCAAATCACATGGGCCGGCCACCCCGAGTGAGTCCCCGCATCCCACGGGCTACCCCACTCGAGCCTGGTGTGAAATGCGCATTAATCACCCCCGGTGAGGAGTCTCAAACACGAGACCTCCTCCGTGGGCCGCACCCTCCCCGAGTGTGCCCCTGCATCCCACGAGCGACCCCACACAAGCTCGGTGTGAAAATGCCCCTGCATTAATTACTAAGTCTAGGGGCTATGTTGGACTACAATTGCCATTTCTTGCAAGATTATAGTTGTTGACTTGGCTGATTCCACAAGATTATGAAGCTGATTCTCTGGATTTAAACATGTTATTTTTAGGCCATTACAATTTGTGTAAATCCTTGTGGAGACCTAGTATCCTATTTTTGACAAGATTAGATTGATTACGGAATGAATCTAAGGGTTGGAAAATCCTTCTTAAAGATTTCATAGGAGTTTCTAGGATGTGTCCATAGGTCTATAAAATGGGCTACTCTAGTGGATAGAAGGCACTACACTTTTTTTGAGATTTACAAAGTTTGTAAGTATTTGTAACTAGCGAAGAGATTTCAATTTCAATAAGTTAATTATCTTCTCTATTCCTCTCTATTTGAATAAATTACATCTTTCTTTAAACAATATATAAAATAACATCAAAACCACTTACATATATTACATGTGTGTGTGAAACAACATCAACACCACTTGAATTTTCTTTCTTTTTCTTTGCTTTTTTTTTAAAAAAAATATATTTCATATATAAAATATACAAAATTATATTGCACATATGACAGAAATTAAAATAGCATCATCATCATCATCTAAGCCTTATCCCAATTAATTGGGTTGGCTGCACGAATCTTGTTCCGCCATTCCACTCTATCAAGGGCTAGACCTTCGATTACACCATAGGTCATCAAATCTTTTCTTACTACCTCAATCCGAGTCCTTTTGAGCCTCAGAGCCTTCAACTTGTACCAACTCACTCATTCTAACCGGTGCATTTCTTGGTCTCCATTACACATGCCCAAACCATCTAAGTCTATTTTCCTCATCTTATTACCTAGTGGTCTTAGTCCTAAATTCCCTCAAATGCTTTCATTTCTAATTCTATCCTTCATTGTCTTGTCACTCATCCATCTCAACATCCTCTCAGCTGCGCTCGTCCTATGAACATGTTGTTTCTTAACTTCCCAATATTTTATCCCATAAGGCATGGCTAGTCTAATATAAAATTTCCCTTTCAATTTGAGTGGAAAACAATGATCACATAAACTCCCAAGGCACATCTCCATTTTGTCCACCTAACTTGAATTCTAAACGCAAAATCCATCTCAGTCTCTCCAATCTCATAAATCATTGACTCAAGATAATGAAAGTGGTCATTTTGGGAAACTTCTTGGTCAACAATCTTTATCTAATTCCTTCTTTCCACTCTTCGCATTCCATATACTCTGTTCTAGTCCGACTGATTTTAAATCCTTTAGATTCTAAAGCATCAAATCCGGCTTTGTGTTTATGCCCTCCCTTGTCTTATCTATCAAAACTATGCAATCTGCAAACATATACCATGGGATCTTTTCCTACAAATGCCTCATTAACTCATCCATGACCAATGCGAAAAGGTATAAGCTCAATGCCAACCCTTGGTGCAAGCCTCCAGTAATTGGGAACTCACTTGTCGCTCCACTAGTGGTCTTCATATTTGTTACTGCTCTCCTATATATATATATATATATATATATATATAATCGATACTACCGGCCGATATTATCGGTATCGCACTCCGGTGATACGAAATCGAGTGGAGAGACTTAAAATAAAATTAAAAAAATTTTAAAAATATATAAAAAGGAATATGCTCGATATCGTCAAGATATCAATGAATATCGGTCGATATCTCACGACATCACAAAATATCGTGTGATATCGACAATATTAGAACTTTTAGCGTTGTAGCCACCTACCCATGCACGGGGCTACTGTAGCCACCTACCAATTTCGCCGATAAAAGTGGCGGGATATCGGTAGATTCATCATTCGAAACAATCTTTCGATTTCGTACCTAGAAAGACGTGGGCTGTGATCGGAAGCTCCCCCAAAAATCAAATCGTTGCAGCTTGAGCCTTGGAGGTGAGTGAATCTCGTAGAAAATAGCCCCAAAAATCGAAAATTCTCCGAGATTTGGGCGTAATTTTGGGCGATTTGGGCAGAAATCATGATTTGGGCACGTGATTTGGGGGCTAGGGGTTTCGGAATCCCTCCTAAAATCGGCTTAAAGCCCTTTTAAAGAAATCGGATATCGTACTGAATTACTTAGTAAGCTCTTATCGTACTCGGTAAACTCTGTGAGGCCCACCGTGAATGCATGTGATTTATCCACGCCGTCCATCCATTTTTAAAGATCATTTTAGGTGTTGAGCCCAAAATTGAAGCATATTCACAGCTCAAGTGGACCATACCACAGGAAACAGAGTAAGGATTTCCACCTTTGAAACCATTCTGAGGGCTACAGTGATGTTTATTTGTCATCCAACCCGTTCATAATATCAAAAAGACATGGATGAAAGGAAAAATCAAATATCAGCTTGATAAAAAACTTTTGTGGCCCCCAAGAACTTTTCAATGGTAAACATTCAAATCACATTGTTTCCGTTTGTGTGGTCCACTTGAGATTTTGATATGCTTTATTTTTGTGCTAAAGCACTATAATTATCTGGTAAAATGGATGAATGGAGTGGATAAAAGCAATGAATGACGGTGGGTCCCACAGAGTTTACTCAGTACGCTTAGGGTACTGAGTTACTCGGTAGGCAATCCGCTTCCCCTTTTAAAACCATCCGGGCACCGCTGGGATGGTAGGTGGGGTCCACCTTGATGCTTGTGAGAAACCCACTCCGTCCATTCGCTTTCCGAGATCATTTTAGGACATGTGACTGAAAACAAGGCGAATTCAAAACTCAAGTGGGCCGCACTAGAGGAAACGGTGGGGATTCAATCACCACTGTTGAAATATTTTTAAGTGGGCCTCACTTGGGATTCTTGCATGAGGCTAAGCGGACAATGTTTTCACTTCATCCCAGTGGGAATGACCTTATTAACAAGTTCGATGGCATATAAACATCAAGGTGGAGCCCACGAAGGTTTCAACGGTAGAAAACTCTTTCCCCAGTTTTCCCTCTCGTATGGGCCACTTGATGTGTGGATCCACCTTATTTTCTGGCGTATGTCATAAAATGATATCATAAAACGGATGGACAAAGTAGATTACTTACAAACATCAAGGTGGACCCCACCTACCATCCCAGCACACCAACTTGATGCATACAAACAGATGCGGATTGGATGGCGTACAGTGTACGCGTACGGATAAACTCTGTTAGGCCCATCTTGAATGTATGTGTTGCTTATCCACGCCGTCCATCCATTTTTCCATCTCATTCGAGAGGTTGAGCCCAAAATTGTAGCATATCCAAAGATCTAGTGGACCAGACCACAGGATAGAGTGGGAATAATGATTTCCACCGTCGATACCTTCCTTGGGCCCACAATGATGTTTATTTGTCATTAAACCTGTTCATAAGATCGCAAAGACATGGATGAAGGGAAAAAACAAATATCATCTTGATCCAAAACATTTGTGCCCCCAAGAATATTTCAACGTTAGATGTTCATTTGTTTTTGTTCTTGTGGTGTGGTCCACCTGAACTTTGGATGTACTTCATTTTTTGGCTAAAGATCTAAAATCATCTAGTAAAATGGATGAGGGGAGTGAATAAAATACAAAAATCACAGTGGGTCCCACAGAGCTAACTTAGTACGCTTGGCGTACTAAGTTACTCAATACACAATCCGCTTCCGTGTAGCATGCGGGGCGTGGATTAGGTACTACCCCCGCCTGTTCGGAGCTCCGGACAGGCGGAGGATCCAAGGGGCAACGAGGGGCTACCGTGATGTATGACTTTTATCCACACCGTCCATCCATTTTTTTCATATCATTTTAGAGTACTAAACCAAAAATAAGGCATATAAAAGGCTCAAGTGGACCACACCATAGGAACCAACTGTGCTAATTGACGCCATATGTTGAAACCTTTAACGGTAGGAATTTAATCCTCACTGTGTGGTCCATTTGAGACTTCGATCTTCTCTGTTTTCGGGATAAAAATCTAAAATGATATGTGAAAATGTATGGATGGTGTGGATAAATTTCATACATCACAGTGGCCCCTCAGTGTCCCTCGGAGACTCCACCTGTCCCCAGCTCCGAACGGGCGGGGGTAGTACCTAATCTGTGCGCTAGCACCCACAACCAACAGACGTCACCTAGTTCTAGTTCTATGGGTCCCATCATGAGGTATGGGTTATATCCAAACCGTCTGTCCACTTGAACAGCTCATTTGAGGGGTTGAGCCGAAAAATAAGACATCCAAAAATCAACTGGACCACACTATAAAAAGCAGCGGACCCTATGAGCGTCTACTGGTGGGCGTTCAATCACCACTTTGTGGCCCACTTAAGCCTTGGTTCTGCCTCATTTTTGGTATCATACCCTAAAATGATCTGTAAATAGGGATGGACGATGTGGATAAGACCTTTACATCATGATGGCCCCCATAGAGCGTCTAATGGTTTGAATGTATGTGGTCTATCTATGCATCTCATCCCCATTGTACCATATGGTGTGGCCCATTTCGGGAATATAAGCAGCAGTATGGATATGGCCAACAATATGGATACCAGGGAGCTTCATATGTGTCATTCCCAGATCCATATTAGTTACAGACTGTGACGATTACGCAGTACCCACGGATGGGCGTATTTATTCAGTTCGGAGAGGATGAGTACCAGTGTTATGTCAAGGAGTATCTTAACTGGTACCACTCTACTATGACCTGGGCACAATATTGTCGATTTGTGGAGCAGCAGTATTATTCTCAACCCCATCGAGATGGGGACGATGATTACGAGCCACCAGTCCCCATCATTGATATATATATTTCTCAATTTTTACTTCTTCTTTTGCTTCTCAATGAATTGGTTGTGTTTTCATACATGACTTTGATATATTTATAAATATCATGCATTCAATTTAAATATAGTTGCATTAGTTCAGTTAAACGTTGCATAGCTTAGGACCCTATACAAAGGAAATTTATTATGTGCATCTTTTTTTAAAGATGTTATGATTCAAAAGTGTATTAAGGGCTTTTTTAACAATCCCCAAAGTTTCATTAAAAAATTCAACCATTTTCCCAATGTTTCCCCATATTTCCCAAAAAGTGCGATAAATTATGCGGTACAAACAATATCTCCCGTGCGATTACCGATACGTATCTGTATCCCAAGGGTGCGATACATGGTGCGATACCGATATTTCGACAACTGTGTGTGTATATATTATCTTTAATCATGTGGCGGAAATTAAAATATCAATTCGTATATAAAACTATATTGCATATACTTGGTTTATGTACTAACAGGCCACATAATCATACCTGTAGCGCACCACTTATTGGCGGAAGTAGTGTACCACGTACTATTCCCGTACGACATATTAAGCGACCCTCAATCTAGGTAATCTTGATCAAGCATGATTTAATGCACCTAAGTGCTCACCTTGTGTATGTGCCTCACCCAGGGCCCAAGAAAAGCACATCCAAGCAAGACAACTCAAGCGTGCCCCTATGCACATGCATAGACCCCTTTTCGCTACACTTTCTACGATAGGCAAGTGAGGAGATCAAGCCAAGCACAACCCACTAAAGCTAAATAATAGACATCGCCTAGAACCGGTGGTACTCAGAAATGAACACTGATAGGGAGAATAAGCCACAAAAACAAGCCTTTCTAGGCTACACTTTTCCATAATTATAGCAATTTTCTGAGTTTGGAACATTTGATATTACATTGAAATTTGATTTTATCATATGCCATGCATAATTGTGTTTGTTTTATCATTTTTATTCAATGTTGTTTCAAAACAATAGATCCTTAAAAAATTTCTTGGAGCAAAATCGTTTTTAAAGTATGGTAGATGTTAGCTAAGCTTGAAAATTAGTTATATCATTCAGCTGAGACTAATTCCATTCTCCAGCCTAAAGATGACCATAGTAGTTACACCAGATTTTGCCTTCATCACGCCTACTAAGTTGTTCACGAGGACTTGTTGTTATTTTGGCATGTAAGAATAACCATTAACCATGTTCACTGCACAAAAATTGGTCTAAGTGGAACAGTAGCCTGTGATCTAAACCGCTCATCTGGTAGGGCACTGACAATGAGCTGGGGTAGAAAAAATCCCAGTGAACAGACAATCTTAACTGTCTGAATTATAGACCATGGAAAAAAAAATTGCAAACAATCAGCATCAATTAGAAAAAAAGCAAAAGAAGACAGTTACGAATAGGATCATCCAATCCGTGTGACTTTTGGACAGTGGTCGAGCTGTAGTGCGACGTATATCAACAAGTGGTCCAGCTCACCAGACTCATGACTCACAATCTAATTTTGCGAAGTGTACCAAAAAAAAATGTGAACTGAGCATGGATCAAAATCCACTCAAATGTCCATCTTAACTTAATCTATTTTATTGGGTACTAATTCTCAACTGCAAAGTCCAGCTGCAGTTATCAATATCCAAAAGAAAATTGTAAAGGAATGCCAAAAAACATAAATACAAAATCTCAATGATAAAAGCAATATCTCAAAGAACAGATGGAATGAGGAGAAAGGCATTGTAGAGCCCTAGAGAAGAAAGAAAGAAGGGATTGAGCGAAAGGAAGAAGGAAAGGGAAATAAAGAAGAAGAGGAGGGAAAGAGTTACTTTAGGGCGCTCGAGAGTTATGGGGCGGAACTTCTGAGTGAAGCTGTCAGCCAAGAGGATGGCCTGCAGTGGGACATGGACCAGCTCCTCCGGCTCTTCCGAAACCCTTGATCCTTTCTTCTGCGCCATTCTCCAACACGAAACGGATATAGAGAGAGACAGTGAGGAACCAAGGGGCGAAGCAGTAGAGACGCAGGCAGACGAAGCACGGGGCGAAGTAGAGGAAGCGGATTTCCTGCGAAATGCTTTCGCAAGAAGTTCCTGCGCAAGGATTCTAGGTGGGGGCAATTGTGACGTCTTAGAAATCCAACCCGTACATCCGTTTTTTATCTCATTTTAGGACATCCACGCGAGAGGAAACAGTGGGGAAAGTAATTCCTACTGTTGAAACCTTCGTAGGCTCTGGCTCGATGTTCATATGCCATCCAAACCGTTTATAAGGTAATGTTTACTGCAATGAAGTGAAAATACAAAGGCCGTATAAATATTTCAACGGTAGTCACTAAATTCCTACTATTTACTCTCGAATGGCCATTTAAGTTTTGGATTCACCTTATTTTTGGTCGCACGCTCTGTGATGAGTTCGAAAAACGAATGGACGGGTTGGATTTCTCAAAAAGCCCTTACCCAGGATCCTTGCGAGGAAATTTGCGAAAAGGGAAAACGGATTGGCTACTTCCCCAGCCACCATCCCGGGGCTAGTGGTCGGTCCTATGTGGGCCCACCATGATGTATATGTTTCATCCATTCTGTTTATCCATTTTTACAGATCATTTTAAGTTATTATCCTAAAAATGAAAGGCATATAAACCTAAGGTGGACCACACCATGGGAAAATAATAGTGATTAGATATCCACCATTAAAATCCTCCTAAGGTCCATTGTATTGTTTATTTGACATCCAATAGGTCATACAGACCCAGATGAAGGGAAAAAACAAAGATCATCTTCATCCAAAACTTGTATGTTCCCCAAAAAGTTTTTAATGGTTTACGTTCATTCAATCCAGTCTCTTGTAATGTGGTGCCCTTGAGATTGAGATATAACTTATTTTTGGTCTCGTATAAAATGATCTAGAAAAATATATGATGCTGGGCGTAGCGAATCCATTTCCGCGAAAAGGCTTTTGAAATCCGCGTCCTGAGGTAGAAAGTTATATAGGAAGTGGATTGGCACCAGCGGTATAGTTGGTGTAGTAACGGCTGCAAGTTCTGTAGGTGAGTATTTATTATATCCAAACTGCCCATCCGCTTTGATATCTCATCGTAAGAATTCAAACTAAAAATAAGAAAGATCTAAAGATTAAGTGGACCACACTGAACAAAGAAGTGGTAGATTAAACGTCTACCATTGAAATTCTTTTGGGTCCCATAAGTTTTGGATCAATATGATATTCGTTTTTTCTTATTCATATTATTTTTGAACTTATGAATAGATTGGATGGAAAATAAACGTTACTGGCCCTAGGAATGTTTTAATAGTGAAAATCATTATCCCAATGCTATTTGTGGTGTTCCAATTGAACTTTGTATTGCTCTAAAATGAAAAAAAAAAAAAAAAAGATGAACCGTATGGATATAACAATACATCATTTTGGGGGCATGTAACTTTGAGCTACTTTAAACTGTTGGTACAACTTGAAGCTTGGGGAGCTTAAGAGCGTGATATTCTAATAACACCTTTCACTATCACTATGTATGTTTACCAAACTTCGTTCCTATTAGTGTAGTGATAAAGGATGAAATGACTAGATAAACTCTGTTAATTCAACTTGAAGTTGTCTCTCTCACGATGCTGAACTGAATGACACCTATTAGGGCTGTACATTGAGTTGAGTTTGTTGCGCAGCACGCCAACAACGCAGTGAGCCTAGATCCAATCTAAGGCCTCACCCACAAACGATAGACAGGAAGAAATATAAACTAAAAATAGATCAAAGCAATCCAAAACAAACCACAAGACAAGATAAACGTGGAAAAACCCCAAACTAGGGTAAAAAACCACGGATGCAAAATTCCACTATGAAGAGAAACGAAGATTACAAGGCAATATACTAACCTCTCCCTTAGAAGTACAGAGAAAATCCTTTGCCCACACCTCAGAATAATTTTTTAAAATTCACCTTAACTTAGAATAGCCCTAGGGACCCCAATTTATAGTTTTGGCAACTTCCCTTTCCGCGTCCCAGTTGCGAAAGGACTTGCGACACGAAATCCGCGAAACTCCTTTCGCATCCCAGTTGCGAAAGGACTTGCGACACGAAATCCGCGCAACCTCGACTGGTCGTGGGCGGCCCCAGATGTGGCTCCACTTCTCAACAATCTCCCACTTGGAGACACATCTCCATAAACCTGTCTTCTTCATCCGGAGTGCACCACCTCCCCGTCTTCAAGCCCGAAGACCAATCAAAGCTGAACAGAGCTTCAGCTTCTCCCTTGTGACCGCCTTGGTCAGCATATCCGCAGGATTCTCACTTGTATGAATCTTCTCCAGAGCAATCGATCCATCTTCCAGTAACGAACGTATGAAGTGATATCTGATGGCAATATGCTTGGTCCTTGAATGAAAGGCTGAATTCTTAGCAAAGTGTATTGCACTCTGACTGCCACTGTACAGCTTGCAATCTGCTTGCTTCTTACCCAACTCTTCCATTAAACCTTACATCCACACCATCTCCTTGCATGTTCTGCAGCCGCAACATATTCTGCTTCTATTGTACTGATAGATATTATCTTTTGTAACTGAGAGACCCAACTGACTGCAGCACTACCCAGACTAAAAACATAACCCGTAGTGCTTCTTCTGCTGTCGATATCTCCTACCAAATTTGAATCCACGTAGCCTTGTAACTTGATTTTCGATCCACCATAACACAGCCCTACGTCCTTAGTACCTACCAAGTACCTAAGGATCCACTTCACAGCTTCCCAATGTTCCTTCCCGGGGTTGTTCATGAACCTGCTAACAACTCCCACTGCTTGAGCAATGTCTGGCCTCGTGCTCACCATAGCATACATGAGACTCCCAATAGCTGACACGTATGAGACTTTAGCCATGTAATCCTGTTCCTCCTGCTTCTTTGCACCTTGCTCCTTAGATAGCTTGAAGTGGTTGGCTAATGGAGTGCTAACCGGCTCAGCACCTCCCATATTGAATCGATCAAGTACCTTGGCTATGTACTCTGCCTATGACAAAACTAATTTCTTGTTTTCCCTGTCACGCTTTATCCTCATGCTTAGGATTTGTTTTGCAGCTCCTAAATCCTTCATGGCAAATTCTCTAGACAATTGTCTTTTGAGATCTGAGATGTCCTCCATGCTTGAGCCAGCCACAAGCATATCATCAACGCACAGAAGAAGGATGATGTATGACGTATCAAACGTCTTCAAGTAACAACAGTGGTCTGCATGACATCTCCTAAAACCGTTTCCCGACATGAAACTATCGAACTTCTTGTACCACTGCCTCGGGGCCTGCTTCAGGCCATATAGACTCTTCTTCAGTCTGCACACCTTGTTCTCATTACCTGGTGCCACGTATCCTGTCGGCTGATGCATATATATCTCTTCTTCAAGGTCCCCATGAAGAAAGGCTGTCTTAACATCTAGTTGTTTTAGATGTAAGTCCTCTGAAACCACTATACTCAAGACCATGCGAATCGTAGACATTTTCACTACCGGTGAAAATATTTCAGTGAAATCGATACCTGCCTTTTGTTAAAACCCTTTCACAACCAATCTGGCCTTGTACCGTTTCGAACCATCGTGCTCCTCCTTCAGTCTGTAAACCCACTTGTTATGAAGAGCTTTCTTACCCTTGGGTAGAGTGACTAGCTCCCATGTACGATTAGACTCAAGAGAGTCCATCTCATCATCCATGGCCTGCTCCCACTTAACCCGTATATCTGACTGTAACACTTCTTCAAAACACTCTGGCTCACCATTATCTGTCAGTAGTAGATAATGTAAGGAGGGTGAGTATCGGACCGTGGGTCTCCTCTCCCGAGTAGACCTCCTCACAACTGGTGTATACGGCTCTGCCTCATCCTATGGCACTGTAACACCTATGTCCGGTAACTCTTCCAACTCTACGAATTCCTTTTTCTCAGCCTTATTTTCCTGCACACTGTCCTTATGCATCACTTTTTCATTAAAGACTACGTCCTTGCTTCTGATGATTTTTCTGTTTTCTGCATCCCAGAACTTGTAGCCAAAATCATGTTGCCCATAGCCTATAAACGTGCACCTCCTGGACTTCTCATCCAGCTTGTTTCTGTGCTCTGCATCAATGTGAACATATGAAGTGCAACCGAACACTCTGAGATGTGCAAGGTTTACTTCTTTCCCAATCCACGCTTTTTCTGGTAGCCCACCATCCAATGGTGCTGAGGGACTTCTATTGATGAGATATGCGGCAGTATTCACAGCATCTGCCCAAAAGGTTTTGGGCAACCCTGCATGTAACCTCATGCTCTTGGCGCGCTCAAGGATGATCCTATTAATGCGCTTAAGCACACCATTCTGTTGTGGTGTCCCTGGAATCGTTTTCTGATGTTTGATTCCATTTGCTGCACAATACTCCTCAAACCTCTTATCACAATACTCTCCCCCATTGTCAGATCTGAGACACTTTACTGTTTTACCTGTCTCATTTTCTACCATAACTTTCCACTTCTTAAATACATCAAATACATCAGATTTATGTTTTAAGAAGTAGACCCACAGTTTTCTACTAGCATCATCAATAAAGGTAACAAAATAACATGAGCCACCAAGAGATAATACCTGTGCCGGTCCCCACACATCAGTGTGTACAAGCTCCAACAGATGTGTCTTTGGAGCGCGTCCCGTCTTCTTGAAGCTTACTCTCTTCTGCTTGCCATACACGCAGTCCTCGCAGAATTCCAAGTCAATAGACTTCAGCCCTGGTAGCTTCCCTTTTGACAATAACACTTTCATCCCTTTCTCACTCATATGTCCCAGCCTCTGATGCCATAACTGCCCATTCACTCCAGTTGATGCGACTGCGAGTGAACTATACGATCCTGAAGTCACGTACAAAGTACATTCCTTTTTGCCTCGAGATATTACCAAGGCACCTTTTGTGATCTTCCAGGAGTCACTGGTGAATGTCGTCACATAACCGGTATCAGCCAACTATCCCACTGAGATCAGATTACGTTTCAAACTCGGTACATGTCTGACATCCTTCAATTTTAAGACCGTTCCATCTTTCTGATTTACATGAACATCTCCATTTCCAACAATATTGCACGGCTCATCATCACCTAGGTAGACTCTCCCAAAGTCACCTGACACATAATCACGCAGAACTTCCTTACACGAAGTAGCATGAAACAAAGCACCCGAGTCTATAACCCAAGACTCATTCCTCGCATCAAGAGACAAGATCAACGCCTCTGTGTCACTCTCCTCAGACAGATTCACTGAATCTTTCCCACCTTGAGAGCTTCCTTCTTGTTTCTTGAGCGCCCTGTAATCACCTTTCATGTGCCCCTTCTTGCCGCAATGCCAACACCCGTCTTTGTCTTTCGGTTCCTTGGACTTATTCCTTGACTTAGAACGCCCGTGTTTATTGCCTCCTTTGTTCAGCGAGCTTCCTCTTCCTTCAACGTTTAAAGCATTCCCTGAATCCCCTGAAACTCCTGATGCCTTCCTTCTAGATTCTTCGTTGAGAATTAGACCGGCCACATCATCAAATTTCAGCTTTGTCGATCCTGAAGAATTGCTCACAGCAATCACCAAACCATCCCAACTATCTGGCAAACTGGATAAGATCAATAACGCCCTGATCTCATCCTCAAAAGCAATGCCAACGGATTCCAACTGGCTCGTGACTGTATTGAACTCGTTTAGATGTTCAGCCACGCTCCCACCATCTGACATCTTCATGTTGAATAGTTGTTTCATAAGATGAACCTTGTTGGATGCTGAGGGCTTTTCATACATGGTGGCTAGGGCTTCCATTAATTCTTTTATCATTTTTACCTTGGATATATTGAAGGCGACGCTCTTAGACAAAGAGAGTCGGATCGTTCCTAAAGCCTTCCTATCCAGTAAAAACCATTCATCATCTGTCAACTTTTCTGGTTTCTTCTCTTTTCCTCCTAGAGGAATATAGAGGTCCTTCTGATACAGATAATCCTCCATCTGCATCTTCCAGAAGGCAAAGTTTGAACCATCAAACTTCTCAATTCTAGTTTTCCCATTTTCTGTCATCGCTCCCTATAGAACTAAACCAATAGCTCTGATACCAGTTGTTGCGCAGCACGCCAACAACGCAGTGAGCCTAGATCCAATCTAAGGCCTCACCCACAAACGATAGACAAGAAGAAATATAAACTAGAAATAGATCAAAGCAATCCAAAACAAACCACAAGACAAGATATACGTGAAAAAACCCCAAACTAGGGTAAAAAACCACGGATGCAAAATTCCACTATGAAGAGAAACGAAGATTACAAGGCAATATACTAACCTCTCCCTTGGAAGTACAGAGAAAATCCTTTGCCCACACCTCAGAATAATTTCCTAAAATTCACCTTAACTTAGAATAGCCCTAGGGACCCCAATTTATAGTTTTGGCAGCTTCCTTTTCCGTATCCCAGTTGCGAAAGGACTTGCGACACGAAATCCGCGAAACTCCTTTCGCATCCCAGTTGCGAAAGGACTTGCGACGCGAAATCCGCGCAACCTCGACTGGTCGTGGGTGGCCCCAGATGTGGCTCCACTTCTCAACAGAGTTGAGTCGAGGTGAGCCAAGCTCGACTCGACTCGTCCATGTTATACTCGAGTTCAAGCTCGAGCTTGAGCTCGCCCTTGAGCTCAACATTGAAGCTTGACTTGCTTGTTAAAGCTTTCAAGTCGAGCTAGTGGTTCGAGTCGAGTCGAGTTTACCTCGAGTCAAGTTGAGCTTGTTCATACCTCACCTCGACCCAAACCCCAACCCATCGCCCAACCCAACTCAACCAAGCCCCCACCCCGACCCAAACTAGCCCGACTCAACCCAACACCCAACCCAACCCAACCCGGCGCCCAACCCCAAATCAAAAATAAAAAAAAAAAAAAAAAAAATCATATTCCTATATATATATATATTTTTGATATATATATATATATATATATATATATATATATATATATATATATATATATATGACAGCAATCACATACCTTTGCAGTGGCCGAATGGGCTGAGCCTAAGACAAGTTGGGATTGGGCGCAGGTTGAGAGAAGTTGCCGAGTGGGCTGGCTGATTCGAACGGGTTGGGAGGGAGAGCCGGAGAGGAGATCTAGGTGAATGAGAGAAAGAGAGAGATAAAGAGGGGCAGAGGGCTCCTCGGGCGAGCGGAGATGCCGACCAGCGGGCTGCTGGGTACGGGCTGCGACGAGCTGGGTTAGGGTAGGGTAAGGGAAAGAGAGGGAATAAGAGTCGGGTAGGGTCGGGTAGAGTTGTTTTTTTAAGTTTATATATATATATATATATATATATATATATATATATATATATAAATATTAATGTATATTACTCAAGTCGAAATGCACCATGTTCAAACTCGGCTCGAACTCAACTTAAGCTTTAAAAAATAACCTTGACTTGCCCCAAGTTGGCCTTTTAAGACAAGTCAATCTGAGCTTACTTGAGCCGAGTCGAGTGAGCTTTTTGAGCTAGCTTAACTCGTGTACAGCCCTAACTCCTATAGCTGGAAGGCCCACCTCTTACACAATGCTAAGGAAATTACGCCTACGAAAAAAAATTCCACGTGGATGCTAATTTACTGCGTTTAAGAAATTTAATCTAATTACTAGTGTTTACCTTATTTCCGACCGCTATTACTACAAGAGTCAATCAGAAATGATACATGTAATTTTAAGAGAGTTGTTTTATGTTTTTTAGATATGTAGAGATATCCAAAGAGAATTTTGTAGTAGCGCAGTTGGTGTCTATCGAACAATACCACGTCATCCTCAAAGCAAGAGTGGTCGAGTCGATAAGGAAGTCTTAAGCTGTTATCAAGACAAGTGGCTAACTTGTAAAGAAGTTTCTAAAAGGTCAGTAGTGCTAAAACAGTCATAGTAACTGTCAAAACATGGAAAACATCAAGATGGTCGATTTAAGGCTATAAATAACAAGGGAATTCAATAAAAATGGAGTTTTATACCAACCAAATCAAATCAAATCTATCTTTCAATTACTTTGTGCTCATTAGCATTATCGGTCGTTTACATTCCTTATAAATGTAATCGGTGGCAATAATTAAGTAGCTATCAGCTTTAGTTGTAATTCAAGTCTACTCTCATATGTTGGACTCAATTCGAATATTAAGCAAGTTCTTTGTTTATAAAGGCACTCTGCAGTTGTTCTTCTGACTGTAAGAATTTCATTTTTATTTTTATCTGTATTAAAAAAGTTTTTTCATACGAAAGGCAAAGGTGCAACCCATTTTCGGATGACAAACCCCACCCTCTGATAATCGCCTAATCATCTTAAACAACGTTGTGCAAGTGTCTAAATAGGTGATCGAACTTATTTAATCTTGATCATATAAGGTCAATTCTGACGTATCTGCATATCTTGGCATTTGGGATCTTAGTTGTTCGACTTGAATTGAACCACACATTTGATTCTAGCATGCCCGCACAGACCATGTGACCAAATTTGAAACCGAGAGGCAACATATTTGACACACCTCATAAGACACTTTCTCTAGTTTACTTACCAGTGTGACATTGTTAATTGATCAATCAGTTACACGTAGCAACCGCAAATTTAGCAAAACGATTGAGAGTAGTACAAAGTAAAAGTTGAGACTTGCAGCTATGTGTCCATTGTACCAAGATGGTCCAGGACTTAGAAGCTCCACCTCAGCCGGTGAGACAGGTTAGATATGCAACTCTAAGAGAGACTGATAGGAGGGATCCCCTGTCGACCTTGGAAGGCATTTTCATCCCATGACCGCCAGCCTCGACAGAGAATTCTGAGGCAAGGAATGGTTAATCCTCCATCAACTCAAGAGAAAGTTTAGATAAAGGGTCGAGCATCCCAAATTTCAAGTCATTCCATAAGCAATGACTAAAACTCATAAACTTCGTTGGTAACAGTGTCAAGCAGCTAGAAGAAAAGAATTAACAGAGACAGAGAATGCATATATGTTAGAAGTCATGCAGCCACGTCCATACTAGAAAATTCTTCAACCAGAGGAACAGTTGTAAACACAATCGAAGTAATCTTGAAACCCGTCATGCATGATCAGGTTATGGAAGATGTTACCAAGCCCAATAGTACGGAAGAATTAGGGAACATTGACAATCGCAACAATTTGTCTGATTATCTCAGCGACGAGTGGTTCTTAAGTGACGATTTGCTGATAGAAGAACTAATGGCGATGACTGAAACATTGGAAGTGTCTTCACCCACTTTCAAGCAGATAGGGGCGACTTCGACGATCAATAAGAACACCAAATGTTTCGATGTAAGCTTTGATGAGCATCACGGTTCAGAAACACTTGGGGGGGCAATGTTTGGGTTCGAAGATTTGGATCATTACCACCTGTGATGTTTGATTGCAACATGGTACTCATTCTCCCCATCCAGTTTTCAGGCTAAGTCATCTCAGGCTAGTAAGATGGTAGGTGATGTGGAGGAGCTCAATCCTCCTGTAGTGATACAACACACTTCTTTTCCTATAAAAGTTACAATTGAATGAGCACTGAGCGAAACACCAAAGGTAAACACTGTCACCGTGGAGTCATGGGCATCGTCTAAAAGAGTAGTCATAGAAAGACACACCCATATCATGACGCAACACTTTAAGCCGTTGTATATATCCACCTATCTCGAGAGTTGTCCAATCACCAGAATTTTAGTCGACAATGGGGTTGTTGTTAATCTACTCCCTGTGAGAATGATGCCATAGTTGGGAAAGACTCGGGTTGATTTGATTCCATCAGAAGTTATAGTCAATAACTTTATCAGGCATGTCATAAATACAAACGGTGTGTTACCGGTCGACTTGACCGTAGGAACTAAAAGAGTATTGGCTCCTTTCTTCGCAGTTGATACTTCATCGAGTTACAACACTCTACTAGAAAGAGATTGGATTCATTCTTTTTTGTGTATTCCATCATCCTTATACCAGTTTATAATGTTTTAAAATCAGGATAAAGTCGAGTTGGTAATGGTTGATAATAAAGTTATCAAATGCAAACGAGGTCTACTGCTATGGTGATGAAGTAGGGTCGACTCACTTTATCGGAAGGAACAAGTATGGGCGTCCAACCAAGATATCTGTTAAGAAGAATTCAGATAGTATTATGTGAGATATTGTAATATTGTAATTCGGGTAGTTAAAATATGTCAAGGGACATTGTACCTTTTTGGTCGGTCCCACGTTGCACTATCGAAGAAATCCTATGACTAGTACACCAATAGATGAGGAATGAATGACCGATTTCACGGCTAGAATAAGAAGGCTCAAAGAGAGCCTAAAAGATGTTGACAATGGTTATTTCGTGATACAGTTGTTTCAGCCGATGAGGTAGATGGAGATGAAATAGATATGGACTTAAAGAAAGCCCCTAATAAGTTGGAAGATTCCCAAGCTTAATTTTAGGATCCCTTGGTCAATGCAAACCTAGGAACCGAGCAGGACCCTAAGCCAACATTTATCTGTAGATTGTTGAAACCACAAAATAAAGCTGAACTCACTAGTTTGCTTATAGAATTTATTGATTGCTTTACGTGAGACTATCATGAGAAGTTGGGACTAGATCGAAGCCTAGTCAAGCACATGTTACCAATAAGGGAAGGGTATCAACCGTATAAGCAACCGTCTAGGCGAATGACAGTAAGGGTCACTCAAAAAATAAATGAAGAGATCGAATAGTTATTAAATGTCGACTTCACTAGACCTATTAAGTACGTTGAATAGATCTCTAATGTGGTCTCAATGATAAAAAAGAATGGTAAGTTATGAGTATGCATTGATTTTAGGAATTTAAATATGGTCACACCTAAGGACAAACATCCGATGCTCATGGTCGATCAATTGATTGACCGAGTAGCCGAACACCGGATGATTTCCTTCATAGATGGCCATTTGGATATAATCAGATATATATTGTGCTCAATGATGTGCCGAAAACTCCACTAAGGTGTCTTGGGCTTTTTAGAACTTATTGCTAGGTGGTTATGTCATTTAGGCTCAAGAATGCAAGGGTTACATACCAAAGGGAAATATAACATATTTCATGATATGACTGGCCAATTTATGGAGGTTTATGTTAATGGCGTGGTAGTTAAGTCGGTCAACAGGGAATACCATTTCGCTGATTTACGCAAGTCGTTTGAGTGAATGAGGCTTCAAAAATTAAAAATGAATTCCCTTAAATGTGCCTCTAAGGTGTCGGCTGGTAATTTTATGGGATTCCTTGTACATCACCAAGGGATTGAGGTGGACCAAAACAAAGCTCGAGTAATCATAAATGCCTGGCCGCTAAGGACCAAATCAGAATTACGACGTTTCCTCGGCCATGCCAATTTTATACTAAGGTTTATCTCTAATTGTGCAGGAAAAACTTATGTGTTTTCTCCATTGATAGAACTGAGGCAGGGAATTGAGTTCAAGTGGGAGGTAGAACATTAACTAGCTTTCGAAAGGATTAAAGAGCATTTGATGAAGCCGCCAGTGTTAATGCCACTAGTCAAATGTTGACATCATAAGCTGCATGTTACGGCATCGGTAGAGTCTATTGGAGCATTATCAGCCCAAGACGACAACAATCGGAAAGAGTGTGCAGTTTACTATCTTAGTCGGACGCTCCTCAATACTGAGAGATGACACTCTACGATAGAAAAAATATGTTTATCTTTATACTTTGCGAGCACCAAACTAAGGCATTATTTGTTGAATGAAAGAGTTAATGTAATAACATTTACTGATTTAGTGAAATATATTCTAAACCAGCCAATTTTGAGCGGTCGAATTAGCAAATGGGCTTTAGCTCTGTTTGAATTTGATCTTAAGTATTTATCCCCAAAAGCAGTAAAGGGTCAAGCTATAGCCAATTTCTTGGCCGACCATCAATCTGACCTGGAAGGCCAACTTTCATCAAATGTTTTAGACTTTTATTATGTAAATTTAACAGCCTGGGAGTTGATCTTTGATGGCGCAAGACCCATAAAGCTTCAAGAGCTGGGATAATCGTAATCACATTAAATAGAAAAAAGGAAGAATTCATGTTCCGATTATAATTTAAATGTACCAATAATTAGGCCGAGTATGAGGTTATGATAATTGGTCTAGAGTTGCTGATGGAATTAGGCATGTGAAGTGTGATAATAGTGGGCAATTCGTAGTTAGTGATAAATTAGATGGCAAAATTGTTCAAGTGTACCTGGCGGCACTGTTACCATACTATGCGTGGTAGAATTAATACACCTAACTCAATATCATAACACAGACGCTAATGAAATGACACATATGGCCACAGGGCTAGACATCCTGAAAAGATCGAACGAAAGGACAATCGCTGTACAAAGGAGGTCCTTACCCACAGTATTTGGGAGGGAGATAATTATGCAAGTATGCCAGGTCGAGATAGAAGAGGATGACTTGAGAGCTCCCCTTATGTGCTATCTTCAAAGTCCACATATCAAGGCTGGTAGAGATCTAAGGAGATCAACCATTAATTATGTCATTATTGACAGTGAGTTGTATCGTAAAGGAGCTGATGGTGTGCTATTGAGATGCTTAGCTAAAGGAGAAGTTATGTTGGTTATGGGCGAGGTCCAAAAAGGGTCGTGTAGAGCACATCAGGCTAGAAGGAAAATAAGGCATACGCTAAGGTGTTACGAATATTTTTGGCTAACAAGGATGGTCGATTGCATTCAGTATGCCAAAGAGTGAGAGGCATGCCAGAAAAATGAGTCGATAAAGCATGTGCCCATGGTCGAGATTTATCCGATTATCAAGTCATGGCCTTTTCAAGGATGGGTGACCGATCTGAGACCCATCAGCCATGAAGACATTTAGGAAATGCAAGAGCTAATTGACATGATTGTCGATTGAGGAAACTTCGTCCTCTGCTTCCCTCTTGCCAGCGAGGCTCACACCTGACCGAGCATGATAGTTGACAATCTGCAAGTCCAAGAAGGAAATGAGATACTCTGGGATGCAGGATCCTTTGCAGCGTAGGCACGTTCTTTCTCCTTCATATCATCCATGAGTTATGTGTTAAGTTTAAAGTACTTGTAGTATGGTCCTGTTGAACTAGTGTACCTTGTTCCAACAAAGGTGATCGTTCCATGCTTTCTCATAAGCTTCACTTAGAGAAGCAGATTCTTCCTAGGTAGAGGCTTGTTGTCTCAGATATTTAACAACCCTTTGCAATTCGAACTCAAGCCAGAAATATTTCTCCTAAATGATGGAGTTTCCTCAGAATGTCTAGGATTCTCCTAGAGGTTTGTCAGTAGTGGCGACCTTAGAGGCAACGCTAATAAAGAAAGAGGTGTCAAACAAGAGGAAGATTGGCCATAATCAGTAAGGCTGAGATCGAAAATCTCCTTTAGGTAGGCCTTGGCCTAATTAAGGAAAGGAGAAGAGGATTGGTTGGAAGCCATATTTGTAAGTCAAAGATAGGATAAGTTTTGTGAGGAAGTGTGTGGGTTTTGGTGAGTTGCAATAGGAGATTGAGTGTTGTTTATAACGCTTCCCCCACGTTCAATGCATCGCAAGTAGTAATGGCATACAATAATGCATCATATTTTGATGAATTAAGACGTGTAATTGTCATGGTATCTATTTTAACTAAAACAACGCATGACACCTCATTTTTGTGTGCCACATTAACAAGGCAATTATGGATTGCGAAAGCAAAGAAAATGCTAAATAAAAGATGCCCGAGGAAGCAAGACAAAAAGGTGGCTTAGAGGCTGATACTATCGATTGTTATATATACATGATGTAAGTTAGAACTCAAAAAAAGAGAATAGAGCAATCACGTTTAGGGGTGTACACTAACCGAGCTAGCTTGGTCAACTCGCTCGACTCGGCTCGAAAAAGCTCGATTTGGCTTGATTCGAAACTGACTTTGATCCGAGTTGAGCTAGTTTTTAGAGCTCAAAACTGAGTTCGAGCTGGCCCGAGCTCGACTTGACTCAGTTCGATATATAGCTCAAACTCAACTCGACTCGGTTCGATATATAGCTCAAACTCAACTCAACTCGGTTCGATATATAGCTCGAACTCGGCTCAACTCGGTTAGGTAGTGTGTGTGTGTGTGTGTGTGTGTGTGTGTGTGTATAACTAAATCTCTACTTTACCCTTTTCAATTTTTTTAAAAACAACCCTGCTCGCCTGACCAGTGACCCTACAACCTCCCTCCCTCTCTCTCTGCTCGTCGTGCTCGACCAGTGACCTAGGGCCTAACCTCTCTCTCTCTCTCTCTGCCCCTAGCCTCTCTCTCTTTCTCTCTGCTCAACCAACGATCCTAACCTCTCTCTCTGCTTGACCAATGACCCTGCGACCAGCCCTATAACTCGAACTCGTCTTGAAAACTCAAACTCGAACTAGGTTCGAAAGCTTGAGCACGAACTCGGCTCGAAAGCTCGAGCTTGAACTAGTTCGATCTGCTGACTGAGCTAAGTCAAACTGGACATGGTGACTCGATCAACGAGCCGAGCCGAACATGAGCTAGGTGTGTCTGCTGACCGAGCTGAGTCGAGTTGAGGCCATCTCGACTCGTTTCGATTTGATGTGCACCCCTAATCATGTCCTTCGCTTTCTCTTATCTATCCTTCTTTTTTCCAGAACTGTTTGATGTTTCAAGGATATGCACCTAATTTGGCCAGGTTTTTAATTGCCTTTCTCTTCACGTCACTTGCTTCTTTCTTTTCATCGAAACGTCTCTTCAGTATCTCCAGTTGTGCTTCTAGAGTGACAATTTGCACGCTCATATTCTTCAGCTCGGCATAAGATTTCTTAAACTCTTCATGTTCGACCGATAGCTTCTGCACAACATTGTTGACTGTAGCCACCTGAGAAATCGCATTCGCTTACTCAGATTCATGATGCTCGACCATCGTGTGGAGCTTGCGATATTCTTTTATGAGATATAAAAACTCTTTAAGTATTGACAATTTGACCACAAGGTTGTCGTCCAAGTGAGAGAAGACTTGTAAGGATCATTGAGTTCGGTAAGTTTCTTAATCCGCTCGGCTGACGCAGGCTCTTGCACCCCTAAGTGTATGAGCATCTGGAGTTCATCTTTAAGATATTGTAGCTCGGTAGAAAGCATGAGAGACTCGGTCATAGAGACATCACCACTTAGAGCTCATTGGAGGGAGGAAAGAATGTCCTCAATTGGAAGCATATCTTCAGTCATTGTAGGAGATACCGAAGCACCATCAATTGACATCAACGCTAAATCAGGTATTGCCTCTCAGTAAGGGACTAAAACATTGGTCGGTTGAACTGCCATTATGGCTTGGCCAGAGGTGATGACCTCACGTGTTGTACATGACCGAAGCAGTTTTTCTTCGTCATGGGTGAATCCTAAAGTTAGAGATGGATGTTGAAGTGGATCACGAGGATGACACTCTCCGAGAATTCTGGGAGTGGTAACTAGAGGGCGGCTGTCCATTTCAATTTTGTCTGCGTCATCCCCTTGGTTAGGAAGAACGATGGGCGTTTGAGGTTGATTGATTGTATGCACAGGTTTTGTCTCGTCAACCATTGTTTTAAAGGTTGGAGGAAGATGAAGAAGTTCACTACTTAAAGTTCCTTTAGAATCGGTAGCTTGCAACTCTACTACCTCGACAACTTCTATAGCTCGTTCGATCTGTTAAAGTATTGGTTCTTCAACAGCTTGCTTTTTTGTGGCCGACAACTCCAAAGTGACTGCAAGTAAAGAGAGAAGGGTTAGAAAGAAAAATGGTGAAAAAGGACGTGAACAGACGAGAATGAAAGTAACATCCACCTAAGTCAGAATAGACAGTGACGGTGGTGAACAGACTTTTCATTGACCGAGGATATCTAAGGAATGTGTGGATTGGGTTTATATGGGATAAGATATTTGTTATCGAAAGGAAGATTCGGGTTATTCAATTTCTCCTTATCTTGCCACTATCTAGTCTAACATTGATTATAATGAGCATCTCTATGATGTTTAAGGCCTTCTTAAATTTCCATGGCATAATCTTCAATGGAGAGCCCTGGCTAGGATTTAGTTTTGAAATACTTTTCAAAAGAAGACACAAAGTTAGCCGAAGAAGTACCTAATTTCTGTGACGCTATTTGCCCTCGTGTTATGGTTGATTTTGGTTAACTTGCTGATGTCGGCAGTGTGGTCTGGCTAGCTCGAACAATAACTAGAGTAGGAGGTTTGGAAACTGCACCTAGAGGAGGTCCTAGGTTAGTGATCCTTGTGGGAATGAATGGAGAATATTGGGCTAGAGTTTTTTGAAAAATAGGTTCCTTCACTGTGACTTTTTGGCATTTTGGTTTAAGAGCAATCTCGGCCACTTGAGTTGCTGTTGCAGTTGTAGTGTCGGCTGGTATATTCTTCGACCTAGTTGTCCTTTGGCCTAAAGTCGTCACTGATTGGGATGCCGCTTTTATCTTTCCTCACAAATCCATCAAGGACTAGAGTTAAGTAATGATGAGCTCAACGGGTTTAGTGACCAATTACTTCTAATGATCCCCCTGGTATATTCTTCGACCTGGTTGTCCTTTGGCCTAAAGTCGTCACTGATTGGGATGCCGCTTTTATCTTTCCTTACAAATCCATCAAGGAGTAGAGTTAAGTAATGATGAGCTCAAAGGGTTTAGTGACCAATTACTTTAATGGTCCCCCCCCCCCCCCCAAAAAAAAAATAATAATAATAAATAAATAAATAAATAAAATGTCCATCAATTGGGGACAATTTTGAAATGTAGAAAGTTCAAAAGACATATTGACCAACTGGAAATTAGAATGGAGAGAATGGTAGATATCAACTCGATTGACAATCAACCAAGAGTAAGGGGGTTGGTTTCGAGTTTTCTGGGTAAATGGATAGGGGATACATTTGACGAGGCTGAATCGTCGAGCAAGCAAATTTGGACAGTATTGCCTGATTCTAGCCTTGACATTTTTGCTAGTTTCTACCATGCCTCCATAAGAGAGATCACTGCAGACGAGCTGACTTTCCTAAGCATTGATCATCTACGAGGCCATTTGTTCACCATTTCTTCAAAATCACCTGTGAACTAGGCTGGATCGTACTCTTTTAAGTAGAAAGGAGTAAAAGTATGATAACGCTTACCAATGTTGAGAGGAAAGAAAATGGAGTCCATATATGTAGAGAACGTACAGACTGATCTATCTAAAATGATGACAACCCCAAGTGCAGGGCTGCGATGTAGTTTTACTTGATGAGACCGAGATCGAATCCATAAGGACTTATATTTGTGAGTTCTCTAAAATACTTTAGAATTAGAACTAGAAATAACTATAAAATTGGATTTTAAGAAGAAGTATGATTGAAATTTAGAAGAAATCAATAAAGCAAAACACTAGAGCGCTAAGGATCCACTTATAGCTATTCTTAATGTCTAATTCACTTGATTCAATTAGATAATTCAACAAGAATCGAAGTCCTATCCTATACAGTCGGATAATAGAGCAATTAAATCATCATTCACAATTTAAAACATATCTATACTTCAACTAATTCAGTTCCCACATAAGGTACCAAAGTATTGATTGCGTGGAATTCAAAGCATCTATCGTTCCCTTAGTCTACAATAGATCAATGGATTTCATAGATTAATCCCTTGCAAAATAGATAAGTAATCACATTTAGCTTTCCTAAGCATCCAATGTGCCCGGAGTTGACGATGGATTAAAGTAAATTAAAATCAAGCTTCATTCAAACCAATATCAATGAATTGTTCAACATTCAAACCAATAATATGAATCAAAGTAAACTAAGACATTAAAAACCACTATAAGCTTCACCTCTTAGCCCTAGCTAAGACATTTAGCCAACTATAGACATTATTGAACTAAACTTGAACAAAAACATGTAGGACTAAAGTAGAACCAAAGGATTCGAGAAGAAAGACTTCATAGAAGCTCCGCAACTCCTTGCTATCTCTCCTCTACCCCAAATCATACCTAGACTAGCTTAGAACATTTATTTAAAGATGAAAAACTCTCACTAAATTGGAACCGACTTTAATTTTTGCGCTTTTGTTATGCTTTAGTCGCATCGATAATAGCCTTCGGTTACAACCGAACATACATTCGGTTGCATCAAATCTCCCTTCGATGACACCAAACATGACTTTGATCGGACCTGAGTGTCGAATCGAATTATATATGAAAATAACAATTTTTTGCTAGACTGTTCTGTGCACATTCAGTTGGACTGAACCAACCTCAGGTGGGATTGAATAGTCTGTTATTTCTGTTTTTGCACTACATGATTTTTTTAGTATTTTCTCCATCATTTGTGCTTGATTTCCTTGGATATCTGAAATTTGAAATCTTCATTAATGACCTCCAAAACTCTAATTCTAATTCTTCATTAATCATTCTTTTAACCTTCAATTTATCCTTTTAAGCACACATTATTTTTTAGGTCTAAAATTCCTCGCATGTAGAAAGCATATATAATTAAATCGATTTAACACTTAAATACCAGTAAAGCTAATGCATTTGAGAGGATAAATATGCAATATTAATGCGTTATCATGGACGTCTTGAGGAAAATGGATGTTGTAATGACCATAAGAGGTATAACTGATATTAGAGGGAGGATGAGAATGTATAAGAAAAGAATGGAAGTATTCAAAGAGCCACATTTGGAAAAGCCACAATGGTCCTCCATTGAGAAATAAACCTTTGGTTGTTAGCTCATACATGCCTCTATATAGGTAATCGAGTACAAAGGACACAAGGGCTAATTTTTTTTTTACCCTGTGCAAGTACCTTGGCCAGTTAAATGTACTTGTTAGTAACCTGGAAAGCATTTATGTAGAATAAGTGACGACAAATCGTTAGTAATAGGAAGGCTGTGTATTCTTCATACTCAACTTGGCTTTCATGTTTACGATACGTGAGCATAAAATGGGAGTATGCCTGGCCGGCCTTGTTACTGAAATGTCTTTCTTGATTGAGGAAAACTTGGAAAAATAGCCTAGCCAAAAGGTAGAAGTTGGGTAAGAGCACAAATATACAAAATTGTTGAACTCATGAGACCGCATCTGAAAAAGTATTGGTTGACGAATTCCAAATGTCGATGCTATAGTGAGAAGAGGGGAATCTAGTGCGTAATCAAATAGTGATAATTTAATGCATTCGTAGATGCTAATTTCTCTATAAAAAGCTTCATACTGTGTAGTGATGTGGTCAAACGAAATGCGCCATCTTAGTAATAGTTTTGGCCAGGATCGCGAGGTTTTTAGAGATTTGGAATGATCTGGAATCGATTGGGATTGAATTAACATGTTCTCATTAGGACAATTTAGAAAGAAATGATCCAATGGATGGATCTCATCAGTGTCAATTTTGGCAAAGAAAGCTGGTCTGAGGTAGTAATAATCTTTGATTAGCAATTTAAAGATGATCTCATTGGTGAAATTTTCAGAAAGGCCATCTAATGCATCTATTAGATCATCTTGGTGGAAAGTTAGGGAGACAAAGGATGAGGAAGTAGTCATTGCAGGGATAAGAAAGTCAGGATTTCGAAGATGAAGAAACAAGGAAGAAAACGTGAAAAGAAAACATATTAAAATAGGGTTTATATCGGCCGAAATTGGGTGCATTAATTAGGGTGTAATCATATTCTCATATGATACGACCCTTATGCATGCGTCACCACGAGAGTAACTCTCTGTTTAAAAAAGGAAAAACATGACCATCATTCGGAATTGTCTCGATTAAGTATGGTAAATGAAATGTCGCCATGTGGTAAAAAGGACAGTCGCACTTATAAGAGGTCACACGTCGCGTTCACCTTTTACTCAAAGGCGAAGCGGTGTGAGGGGCAATGTTATAGCCTGTTTTGTGCCCGTGCTTATGAGAGGCAATCAGAAAGGGATATGTGTTATTTTACGAGAGTTGCATGGTGTGTTTGAGATTTGCAGAGATACTTGAAGAGGATTTTGCGATAGTACAACTGGCGTTTATTGAGCGGTGCCACGTCATCCATAAAGCAAGAGTGGCCGAGTGAAATGTGGTCGAATTAATAAGGAAGCCTAGAGCATTTACCAAGAGAGGTGGCAAGCTTTGAAGGAAGTCTCCAGAAGATCAATATTGCTAAAATGGTTATAGTAACCGTCAAAACACGGGAAGCATCCATATGGTCGATTTAAGGCTATCTATAGCAAGGGAATTTAATAGAAGAGTGGTATTATACCAACCAAATCAAATTTATCTTTTAATTACTTTGTGCTCCTTAACATTATCAATCATTTACATTCCTTAATATAATCGGTAATAATAATTAAGTAGCTGTCAACTTTAGTTGTAATTTAGATCTACGCTCATACGCTGGACTTAGTTTGAATATTAAGCAAGTTTTTTTGTTCAGAAAGGTGCTCTGAAGTTGTTCTTCTCAGTCGACTATAAGAATTTCCTTTTTATTTTAATTAGCCATTTGTCGCTGGGGCAAGTGTTTGATAGGTGACCTAGTTGGCCACAATGATAGCAATGGTCGGGCCTTGGCCGACCATATAAATTCAGGATCCTATTCAGACCAGCAACAATGTTATGCCCCTTTAGGGCCTAACTTTCCCACTTTTTTTTTTATCTCGGTTTGCGGGTGTAGGAGGTTGAGTGCATGCTCATACATATTCTTTCCATTTGGCCTGTGAGGTTCTCTAGGACGGACCTCCCGGGCGACCTTAGTGGTAGGATAGGTCCGTGTTGGGACGCTCAAGCTGCGTTTCGGCTCGGTTTGCCAACTTGATCGCATCATTTATCGTCCATACGGGTTGCATATGGAGTTGATCCTGGATCGTCATACGCAATCCATCGTAATCAGGCAACTTGTTGCGATTTGGCTTCGACCAAATCGTTTCGTGCCGCCAAGTAAGAGAATTCTACTGCATAGTCTCTCATCGACCGACTACCCTATCGACAATTCCAGTATTATTGAAACAGTACCCGATCGTAGTTGCTAGGTAGAATCGCGCGCGTAGCAGTTGCTTCATCCACTGCCATATGCGAATTAATGCTTTCGTTTGTCTTGTCTTGTGCGAGTTGAAGTTACTCTCTCCAAGCTAAAGCTCCACCCTTCAACTTGTAGGCCACAAGTTTAACCTTATTTGCTTTAGGAATTTTCATATAGTCCAAAAGTCGCTCAACTTCAAAAAGCTAATCGAGGAAATCCTCAATGTGAATTTGGCCATTGAAGCTGAGAAGATTGACTTTCATCATGAATTCTCAATTTGTTCGATCTGCCCGATCACTTCATTGTCTAGGATATTGGAGGATTATGTCATTGACCTTCTCGTTGTTGGATCCCACCTCCTAAGGAATGACCCTATAGTTCATTGTCGGCACCGTCCTGTGATTAGTACGATTACGAATTCCAGCACCTACGGGGATAGATTACTGCCATAAATACTAAGTTGCCCCAGGGCCTCCGTCATGCGATTGATAGCAGCCTGCAGCCCTTGCATGACTTGTCAATTCTCTCACTACTCCGTTTCGAAAGCTGCTGTTATTAAAGGATAATTCCTTGGAGTACCCTCTATGGGATTGTTGCCTGCACCTTCGTTAGATGGCATCGTCCCGAGGAAAAGTCTCGCTTTGATACCAACTGACGCAGGGATGGACATGATAAGGTCGAGCACCCTCTTCCTCAAGGATAACTACTCTGAATTTACGGAGTTTCTCTAGACTCCTCATAAAGATTCCTTGAATCAATGAGGGAAGAAAATAGAAAATAATTTCTAATAATTTCGAAAATAAATTGATTGATGATAAAAACTAAATTACAACCCTTTAAATAGTGATATCAAACCGAGGAAGAAGTTTCAGAATCAAACTCCAACTTAAACTCCTAGAAAACATGACTTACTATAAATAATAAACTTACTATTTATATTTCTATGGAGTTGGTGGTTTTTAGCAAAAAAATAGTGTTTAATTTGGCTTAACTACGTTATTTTCCTAAAATTTCATAGCTCCTTTTATGTTAGGCACTACTCATAAAGCTTAGAGAATCGAGAGTTATGATCGAACTAAAACTTATTATAAATAATAAAAAGGAAATTAGAATGGACTTCGTTGATACCATGGAATATCAACTGTTGGCTAAAGTAGCTTTCTCCTCTCTCAAAATCATACACTGTAGGTCAAATAATTTATTCCGGTTTGCCAGATACGCTAGTATTAGGGTTACGACGGTCCTAATCACTTCGGCCTTCGATCGGGTCTTCTCTGGTCCATCTTTGTCCATATTGGCCATGAAATTGTCCGCGACCCACTCTACATCGTATTAGCTCCTTACGATGAGCAGATTCGAATAGCATCTCAGGCCATCAACCATCAGAAGTCCCACCTCCTCCTGCTGACGACAAGCAAAGAGCTTATGCGCAAAGTCCGTCGATATCTCCAAGATCGGTTTCCTCTTAAGCCTTCTGTAAGCAATTCGTGGTGTGGATGAAGACCTCTTGTTTCAACTCCTGAAGTTGCTGCTCGCCGGGTTACCGAAAGCTCGGCTATTCCAATCGCATCTGAATCTTCCGGGCAAAGGTCTCCTTCGCCTTCTCCATCTCCTCTGGCTGAGAACCAATCGACTTCTGCTATTCCTGGCGGGGCTTCCCCGTCGATAGGTACGCCGGTGCTTCACCTTCCAGCGAGTTTCTCACCGGACAACCCCTTATCCAATCTCCTCAGGTAGATTCTGTTCCAACGGTCAATTTTCAACCGTTGAAGCTAAAACAGGGACGGCTTCTGTGTGGACTGGGATGGCTTCTAGACCGGCTTTTGGCCCCCGATTGATTCCTGCTGGGCAACATCGAAGTGGGCTCAATTCTCTCTTCTCTGGCCCATCATCTGGGAGTGGGCTGAATGGGCCGAGCCTTGCTGGGCCAGCCAGAGAGTCTTAGGTCTCTGTGTCTGCTGATAGGAATCTGGCTGTTAATCCTCTTCAGTCTGATCTGCTTCTGGGCCAGCCTTCGTTTAGCCGAGCAACAAACCATCAGACGGCTGGGATCTTCTTCTGGGCCAGCCATCGTTTAGCCGAGCAACAAACCATCAGACGGCTGGGATCTTCTCCTAGCAATGCTGATAATGGGTCGGATTTCCTCGACCCAGCAACTGTCCCCCCTAATCCCGGACGCAACTCTGGCTCTGGGGCCGGATCCAGCTTTGCCCTCTAGGACCAGCTACTGACTAGTCCAGGACCCACGTCAAGTTGCCAGATCCAGCAGCCCAAGAGCCGCTGTGCTTGGTGGGCAGCTGGGACAATGACCGTGGGTGGGATCCCTGACCGTGGGGCCCACCGTGATGTATGTGCTTATATCCACACCGTCCATCCCATTTGAAAAATCATTTTAAGGAATAATTCCCAAAATGAAGTAGATCCAATTCTCAGGTAGACCATAATACGTGAAATAGTGGTAATCAACCATTAAAAACTTTTTGTGGGCCACAAAAGTTTTAGATCAAGATGATATTTATGTGGTCTCTTCATCCAGGTCTTTTTTACCTTATCAACAGGTTGGATGGAAAATAAACATTCCTGTGGCCCCATGAATTTTTAATAGTGGGGATTTAATCACGACGGTTTCTGTGCTATGGTTCACCTAAGATTTGGATCTGCTTCATTTTTAGGATCATGCCCTAAAATAAGCTGTCTAAATGTATGGACAGTGTAGATATAAGTCACATACATCACAGGCCCCACAGCTAGCGATCCACCATACCTCGGTGGATCCGGGGATCCCCCGATTTCTTTGGGACTAGCTGCTGGGCTTTCTGTGGCCAGCTCAAACCAAAACGCTGCCCAGCCCTCTAGTGGCCCAGCCATGGCTAGTATTCATGCCACAATCTGGCTACCGCCGGATCATCAATTACACTTCAAATCATGCCCAACACATGGATGAAGGTGCGAGTCAAGATGTTCCTCAGAAAGATTAGGCCTTCCATTCAAATCATACGCAACACGTGGATCAAAGTGCGGGCAAAAGGTGTTCCTCAGAAACGTTGGTCCTCTCTTTTCTCAACTACTAATTTAAGCTCTGATTTAGCTTTTGAATATGCCAAACTTAGTCCAAATGCTCCTTTTTGATAAAAAATTCATATGAAGATGCTCATATTAGTGAGAAAGATTGGTCCAAATCTCTTGTGGGATATTTCATTGGCAAGCATCTGTATCACCTTACGGTCAAAGCATCTTTAGAGGGACCATCGAAAGTTAAACATGGAATAGAATTTATCTCTTTAAAGGATAGTTTTTATTTATCTAAATTTAAAGATTTTGATGAGATCCAAGCAATTCCGGAAAAGGGTCCATGGTTTGTAAGTGGTCATCCATCGGTCCTTAAGCAGTGGACCTGCAAGACATCTCTCTAAAAATATGATTTGGATACTATTTCCTTATGGTTGAACTTTTCAAATTTTAATTTTAATTTTAGAACTGCTCTCTTTTTTTGGATATTCTTGCTAGTCCTGTCGGAAAGCCACTTTTTATGGATATCGGCTAGAGTTTGCTTGGAAGTTAGGGTTAATTCCCCTCTTCCAAACTCAGTTGAGCTTGATCAATTGGATGATGAAATTTTCGCTCAGTGGTGGAATACTTCTGGAAACTATCCCATGCAAAAGATGTGCCCCCTTTTAACCACTCAGAAAAAATTGTCCCAGTACTCCAATGTCACAAAAAGTGGCCAAGCCATCTCCTCATTCCAACTCTAGTGGGGCTAACCCTTCTCCATTAAACTCATTAGTAGTTTAGTCTAAGCCAACCCCAAAACAGAAAAAGGAAAATATTTGGAATGAGGCTAATTCTAACTCTACTGCTACCTTTGTTGGTAACCTTATGCCAATTTGATAAGTTACTGTTTCATCACAAACCAAGTGTAATTAAGGGCTTGTTTGGATTGGTGTTTTAGGGTGTATTGTATGGTATTAAAGGACTTGATGTAACATATACGGTGTTTGGTTTGAAGTTAAAGACCGTGGAATACCATGCGTGCGAATACAGCGTGGACCAAAAAAACGCAGCCATTGTACACAACGTCACACGTACATGTCTGCCATCTGTACAGCCTATTCAATGTGCTGTATTTTCGCCGGTTTTCATGCCTATCTCTTCCAAAAAGGAGTTCCTCTCTCTGAGAAAAAAGAAAATAGCTGAAACTCGAATAGTTTTTCTTCTCCTTCAAATCTCTTCTTCTCATCTCTTGTTGGTGAATAGGATCGGATTGCGCTGTTTTTCTTCTTCAAATCTAGCAAGAAGAAGAAGAAGAAAGCCCATCTCTTTTGTTTTTCTTTTCCTTTTGCTATATAGGTTTTTGAAATTAGTTGCTATTTTTTTTCCGTCTTTTCTGATATGTGAGTTTTAGAAGGAAAAAATATACAAGAAATAGGGAACGACTGACATTGAACGTTCTCTTTTAGGTTTTTTTATTTGTTGTACTGCTTGTTCTAATCCTTGATCTTGAAAAGAACATCTGAAAATCAAATTCAAATAAGTTTTTCTCCTTCTTCTTCATGTTCTTTCAGACCTTCTTTGATATCTTTTGCACTCTTTCTTTTAATGGTTTTTGGTTTTCAGAGTTTGATTCCATCATCGACATTCCTTACATTCGCAGCTTTGATTTTTTTTACATATGACAGGCTAAAAACTCAGCCAGAAAAGGAGGTTGATATGAAAGTCCAGCTAGAAAATGATGCCAGATTGATTGTACAATATGCACGCCTAATACATCGTATCCAAACATTGATCTGTATAAGAAGTTGTATGCTTGCCCGAACAATACCTCCTATCCAAACATTGATTAATGGCATATTGATTTGGATGTATTCCGAAAACCATTCAACGTATACATGAATAGTACCTGAATACAATACAATACAATACGTGAATCCAAATATGCCCTAAATATAGATATCGATAACTTACTGTAATCAAGCTAATATCGTTTTGAATATTGACTGGAATATAGATATTGATGACTTATTGTCGATTAGATTACTCCTTCAGCTGTCTCTGCTTCTCGATGTGATTCTTCCGTCATCCTTATTCAAATCTTCTCTACATTCAGATAACATAAGAAGATATTAATTTGGAATGTGAGAGGCTTAAATATGTCCTTTATGTAGAAAGAGTTTAGTGATTATTTGGCTAATCTTGATCCATCCATGATTTGCATAAATGAGCCTGGTATCAGGAAGGCTAATCTTTACTATTTCTTAACACCATTCTTATTAAATCTTAGGACTATCAAACAAATGTGGATCAAAGCTCTTACCATAGGATTTTTATTGCTTGGAAATGCTCACTTCAAGTTTCTATTCGAAGCTTGACTGACCAATATATTCATTGTGACATTAGAGCATCAACCTTTCCAGAACTCTTTTATTTGAAGGCATATATGCTTCAAATGATGCTTGTCAAGGAAGTATTCTTTGGAATGATATCTCTACGTTTGATGGTGACATTGTTGTTACTTGGATGCTTGCAGGAGATTTCAATTGTCTTCCCTTCCTTCGTGAGGAAAGAGGTGGAGGCGGCCCTAATCTAAAGCAAATTGAGGAATTCAATAAATGTCTTTCTTTAGTCGGGCTTGATGACTTGCAGCTTATTGGTAATATCTTTTTTTGGTCTAATTCTAATGGTGGGATGCAAAGGATTGAATGTAGATTAGATAGGTTTTTTGCTAACACTAAATTTATTGATTCTTTTAGTAAGTATAGAGCCTCCTATCTGCATCCTGGCCTTTTAGAGAATTCCCCTATGTTCAAGCATGACCCTTTGACTTTCAACAGTGACTTGGAAAGGAGCGCTAAGTTGGAATTGGTTCGTATCCAAAGCTTTGAATTATCCATGCTTAAGAAAAAGGTGAGGGACTCTAAACTTATTAAAGGATATGAACTCTAAATTCTTCTATTCTTCAATTAAGGCTAGACAAGTTTCTTCTACAATCTAAGAAATTAAGGATACGGATGGAGTGGTCTGTTCTAATGAGATGAGATTAAGGCAATCCTGGTTAATCACTTTAATAAGCAACTTCTCATATTATCATAGCTCTTAGATCAATTTGAACCTTCTTGAAAATGTGAATTGGCTTTCATCCATCGAGAGTCAAAAACTTTGCAAGCTGATAGAAAATAACTAAGATTGAAACTGCTGTCAAGTACGCCAACCCCAATATGGCTATTGGATCTGATGGCTTCAGTGCCCATTTATTAAAAGTTTGCTAGCCTATTGTGGGGAGGATATTTATAGGGCCATTCTTATCTTTTTTGAATCTTTGAAAATTCTTAAACAACTTAATACTACCTTTATTACTTTAGTTCCTAAATGTAAGGTAGTCTCTTCTTAAACAACTTATTACTACATTTATTACTTTTCTAGTCTATTACGGATTCAAAACCCTTGTTGCGCAGGCTCCAACAGTCTTTCGTACAAGTCGCATGGGCATTCTGATTGCGTGGCCACGACCCTGTTGCGTGGTCGCACAATCAACCTTAGTCCTAACTTCTTTCCGGCCTTTTGTTCTTTCTACTCCGGTGGTTCTCTTGACCTAGGATGCGACCAACTAACATTAGTGCATGACTCCTAGGAAGGGTATGTTCTGTGGATCTTTTCAATACCTAAGTTCCATGGATCTTCTCTTCTATGAGCTCTCGAATGTTTGAAGTGTCCAAATGAGAGGGGTGAATGGATATTTATAGGCATTCACATGTGTGAAATCCCTTTTTGTACAACCCACTAATGTAGCGCAGTCACATGCACATTCCTAACTCTGGCATGTTGCACGGTCGTGCAACATCTCTCAATAATTTTTTGCACTGTGATCGGCCGCACAACTTATATTCCTTACAAGAAACATCATCAATCCGCTCAATTATCATTCTAGTCATTTGGCCTATTGTGCGATCACACAATACCTCCCGGTTGGGCAATTGTAAAACTAATTTTGTGCCTCAACGGATGCCTCCTCAATCCCCCTTTGATTGTTTCAAAGATAAAATCAAAAGGTGGTTCAAACCTCTTGCGTACAAAATTTGTAAATTGCATGATATTTCATTTGTTTGCGTAAAATTGGTTGATTGGGTCTGTGCAACAGTTGTCGGGTCCTTGAGTCTATATAAACGCGGTGCTCCCCTTGACCGTTCATTCTATTTCTTACTTCCGCATCTCTCATTTGCTACTGATTTCTTGCGTGACCACACAACTCTTTTTTGGATCATCTTATTGTGCGCCTGCACAATTGGCCTTTTGCTTTGGCAAAATTCACCAAGTGCTGAAACTTTGCAGAACTTTCCCTTATTCTTTTGTAACTCATAATTTCTGTGGAAATCCCAAAACTTCACGTAATTGTCCTTTGTAACCCGCCTTTAATCCATGTAACTTATATATTCCTTAGCACTCTTCTTTTTATGTAATAGTCTTTGCTTATCATTCTTCAAGTTTACCTTTTATTCTTAAAGACTTTAAACTTCTTTGAACTTCCACCTCTTCCCTTTTTGCAAAAAATAGTGAAGACTAAGAAAACCCCCGATGCTATTTCAAAATCCTCAACTCCTCCTCGTCAAAACAGGAGTCAAGCCCAATAGTGGGCTTGAACATTGCGCCTTTTCCAATCACCTTTAACAACAGAATGCCCTAGTAAAAGTGCCAAGACTACCACTAGTAATCCAAACTTGTTCAAGATGTCAACTCTTCATATTATAGACTTCTCAGACAGAATAGATCATTTATCAACCCCCATCCGTCAGGCTATCATTCTGGGTGAAGTGGAAAGACTACCTAGAAGGGGTCATGAATTTGAGTGGGAAGATTGGTTGAAAACCACTTCCAACATCTGGACAGATAGTGTTAGATCGTTTGTGAGAGAAAATAGCCCACCTCCAACCTTCTCATAGAAGAAACAAAAGCAGAGCAAGGACCAATAACTTCAAAAGATCAATAAGTTTAGCAAAAAATGACTTCAAAACACCTGGGATAACGTCAAGGTTTCTTAGGAGAGGATCAAATTCAACAGTCCATTCATAGATGAAACTATTACGATCCCAATAAACCTCCACCGTCATCTCTCTATCTTGGACAACGAGCCTACAGATAGGATGGCTCACAACAGAATTCTCTAGAAGATGCACTGGGTTATAAAATAACTGCATATCCTAGAAGGCTCACTAGTAGAAAAAGGCTACAGACAGAGGACAAGGTGTTGCGCAGCACGCCAACAACGCAGTGAGCCTAGATCCAATCTAAGGCCTCACCCACAAACGATAGACAGGAAGAAATATAAATTAGAAATAGATCAAAGCAATCCAAAACAAACCACAAGACAAGATATACATGGAAAAACCCCAAACTAGGGTAAAAAAAACCATGGATGCAAAATTCCACTATGAAGAGAAACGAAGATTACAAGGTAATATACTAATCTCTCCCTTGGAAGTACAAAGAAAATCCTTTGCCCACACCTCAGAATAATTTCTAAAATTCACCTTAACCTAGAATAGCCCTAGGGACCCCAATTTATAGTTTTGGCAACTTCCCTTTCCGCATCCCAGTTGCGAAAGGACTTGCGACACGAAATCCGCGAAACTCCTTTCGCATCCCAGTTGTGAAAGGACTTGCGACACGAAATCCGTGAAACTCCTTTCGCATCCCAGTTGCGAAAGGACTTGCGACACGAAATTCGTGCAACCTCGACTGGTCGTGGGCGGCCCCAGATGTGGCTCCACTTCTCAACAATCTCCCACTTGGAGACACATCTCCATAAACCTTTGTCTTCTTCATCCGGAGTGCACCACATCCCCGTCTTCAAGCCTGAAGACAATCAAAGCTGAACAGAGCTTCAGCTTCTCCCTTGTGACCGCCTTGGTCAGCATATCCGCAGGATTCTCACTTGTATGAATCTTCTCCAGAGCAATCGATCCATCTTCCAGTAACGAACGTATGAAGTGATATCTGATGGCAATATGCTTGGTCCTTGAATGAAAGGCTGAATTCTTAGCCAAGTGTATTGCACTCTGACTGTCACTGTACAGCTTGCAATCTGCTTGCTTCTTACCCAACTCTTCCATAAAACCTTGCATCCACACCATCTCCTTGCATGCTTCTGTAGCTGCAACATATTCTGCTTCTGTCGTACTGATAGATACTATCTTTTGTAACTGAGAGACCCAACTGACTGCAGCACTACCTAGATTAAAAACATAACCCATAGTGCTTCTTCTGCTGTCGATATCTCCTGCCAAATCTGAATCCACGTAGCCTTGTAACTTGATTTTCGATCCACCATAACACAGCCCTACGTCCTTAGTACCTACCAAGTACCTAAGGATCCACTTCACAGCTTCCCAATGTTCCTTCCTGGGGTTGTTCATGAACTTGCTAACAACTCCCACTGCTTGAGCAATGTCTGGCCTCGTGCTCACCATAGCATACATGAGACTCCCAATAGCTGACGCGTATGAGACTTTAGCCATGTAGTCCTGTTCCTCCTACGTCTTTGCACCTTGCTCCTTAGATAGCTTAAAGTGGTTGGCTAATGGAGTGCTAACCGGCTTAGCACCTCCCATATTGAATCGATCAAGTACCTTGGCTATGTACTCTGCCTGTGACAAAACTAATTTCTTGTTTTCCCTGTCACGCTTTATCCTCATGCCTAGGATTTGTTTTGCAGCTCCTAAATCCTTCATGGCAAATTCTCTAGACAATTGTCTTTTGAGATCTGAGATGTCCTCCATGCTTGAGCCAGCCATAAGCATATCATCAACGTACAGAAGAAAGATGATGTATGACGTATCAAACTTCTTCAAGTAACAACAGTGGTCTGCATGACATCTCCTAAAACCGTTTTCCGATATGAAACTATCGAACTTCTTGTACCACTGCCTCGGGGCCTGCTTCAGACCATATATACTCTTCTTCAGTCTGCACACCTTGTTCTCATTACCTGGTGCCACGTATCCTGTCAGCTGATGCATATATATCTCTTCTTCAAGGTCCCCATGAAGAAAGGCTGTCTTAACATCTAGCTGTTCTAGATGTAAGTCCTCTGAAGCCACTATACTCAAGACCATGCGAATCGTAGATATTTTCACTACCGGTGAAAATATTTCAGTGAAATCGATACCTGCCTTTTGTTGAAACCCTTTCACAACCAATCTGGCCTTGTATCGTTTCGAACCATCGTGCTCCTCCTTCAGTCTGTAAACCCACTTGTTATGAAGAGCTTTCTTACCCTTGGGTAGAGTGACTAGCTCCCATGTACGATTAGACTCAAGAGAGTCCATCTCATCATCCATGGCCTGCTCCCACTTAACCCGTATATCTGACTGTAACGCCTCTTCAAAACACTCTGGCTCACCATTATCTGTCAGTAGTAGATAATGTAAGAAAGGTGAGTATCGGACCGTGGGTCTCCTCTCCAGAGTAGACCTCCTCACAACTAGTGTATGCGGCTCTGCCTCATCCTGTGGCACTGTAACGCCCATGTCCGGTAACTCTTCCAACTCTACGAATTCCTTTTTCTCGGCCTTATTTTCCTGCACATTGTCCTTATGCATCACTTTTTCATTAAAGACTACGTCCTTGCTTCTGATGATTTTTCTGTTTTCTGCATCCCAGAACCTGTAGCCAAAATCATGTTGCCCATAGCCTATAAACGTGCACCTCCTGGACTTCGCATCCAGCTTGTTTCTGTGCTCTGCATCAATGTGAACATATGAAGTGCAACTGAATACTCTGAGATGTGCAAGGTTCACTTCTTTCCCAGTCCACACTTCTTCTGGTAGCCCACCATCCAATGGTGCTGAGGGATTTTTATTGATGAGATATGCGGCAGTATTCACTGCATCTGCCCAAAAGGTCTTGGGCAACCCTGCATGTAACCTCATGCTCCTGGCGCGCTCAAGGATGGTCTTGTTAATGCGCTCAGCCACACCATTCTGCTGTGGTGTCTTTGGAATCGTTTTCTGATGTTTGATTCCATTTGCTGCACAATACTCCTCAAACCTCTTATCACAATACTCTCCCCCATTGTCAGATCTGAGACACTTTTCTGTTTTACCTGTCTCATTTTCTACCATAACTTTCCACTTCTTAAATACATCAAATACATCAGATTTATGTTTTAAGAAGTAGACCCACAGTTTTCTACTAACATCATCAATAAAGGTAACAAAATAACGTGAGCCACCAAGAGATAATACTTGTGCCGGTCCCCACACATCAGTGTGTACAAGCTCCAACAGATGTGTCTTTGGAGCGCGTCCCGTCTTCTTGAAGCTTACCCTCTTCTGCTTGGCATACACGCAGTCCTCGCAGAATTCCAAGTCAATAGACTTCAGCCCTGGTAGTTTCCCTTTTGACAATAGCACTTTCATCCCTTTCTCACTCATATGTCCCAGCCTCTGATGCCATAACTGCCCATTCACTCCAGTTGATGCGACTGCGAGTGAACTATACGATCCTGAAGTCATGTACAAAGTACCTTCCTTTTTGCCTCGAGATATTACCAAAGCACCTTTTGTGATCTTCCAGGAGTTACTGGTAAATGTCGTCACATAACCGGTATCGGCCAACTGTCCCACTGAGATCAGATTACGTTTCAAACTCGGTACATGTCTGACATCCTTCAATTTCAAGACCGTTCCGTCTTTCTGATTTACATGAACATCCCCATTTCCAACAATATTGCATGGCTCATCATCACCTAGGTAGACTCTCCCAAAGTCACCTGACACATAATCACGCACAACTTCCTTACACGAAGTAGCATGAAACGAAGCACCCGAGTCTATAACCCAAGACTCATTCCTCGCATCAAGAGACAAGATCAACGCCTCTGTGTCGCTCTCCTCAGACAGATTCACTGAATCCTTCCCGCCTTGAGAGCTTCCTTCTTGTTTCTTGAGCGCCCTGCAATCACGTTTCATGTGCCCCTTCTTGCCGCAATGCCAACACCCATCTTTGTCTTTCGGTCCATTAGACTTTTTCCTCGACTTAGAACGCCCGTGTTTATTGCCTCCTTTGTTCAGCGATCTTCCTCTTCCTTCAACGTTTAGAGCATTCCCTGAATCCCCTGAAACTCCTGATGCCTTCCTTCTAGATTCTTCGCTGAGAATTAGACCGGCCACATCATCAAATTTCAGCTTTGTCGATCCTGAAGAATTGCTCACAGTAATCACCAAACCATCCCAACTGTCTGGCAAACTGGATAAGATCAATAACGCCCTGACCTCATCCTCAAAAGCAATGCCAACGGATTCCAACTGGCTCGTGACTGTATTGAACTCTTTTAGATGTTCAGCCACGCTCCCACCATCTGACATCTTCATGTTGAATAGCTGTTTCATAAGATGAACCTTGTTGGATGCTGAGGGCTTTTCATACATGGTGGCTAGGGCTTCCATTAATTCTTTTGTTGTTTTTACCTTGGATATATTGAAGGCGACGTTCTTAGACAAAGAGAGTCGGATCGTTCCTAAAGCCTTCCTATCCAGTAAAAACCATTCATCATCTGTCAACTTTTCTGGTTTATTCTCTTTTCCTCCTAGAGGAATATAGAGGTCCTTCTGATATAGATAATCCTCCATCTGCATCTTCCAGAAGGCAAAGTTTGAACCATCAAACTTCTCAATTCTAGTTTTCCCATCTTCTGCCATCGCTCCCAATAGATTTAAACCAATAGCTCTGATACCAGTTGTTGCACAGTACGCCAACAACGCAGTGAGCCTAGATCTAATCTAAGGCCTCACCCACAAACGATAGACAGGAAGAAATATAAACTAGAAATAGATCAAAGCAATCCAAAACAAACCACAAGACAAGATATACGTGGAAAAACTCCAAACTAGGGTAAAAAACCACGGATGCAAAATTCCACTATGAAGAGAAACGAAGATTACAAGGCAATATACTAACCTCTCCCTTGGAAGTACAGAGAAAATTCTTTGCCCACACCTCAGAATAATTTCCTAAAATTCACCTTAACCTAGAATAGCCCTAGGGACCCCAATTTATAGTTTTGACAACTTCCCTTTCCGCATCCCAGTTGCGAAAGGACTTGCGACACGAAATCCGCGAAACTCCTTTCGCATCCCAGTTGCGAAAGGACTCGACACGAAATCCGCAAAACTCCTTTCGCATCCCAGTTGCGAAGGGACTTGCGACACGAAATTCTCGCAACCTCGACTGGTCGTGGGCGGTCCCAGATGTGGCTCCGCTTCTCAACACAAGGAAGATATCTTCCATGCAATTTTTGATGCCAAGTTACAATCTTCATGATATTTTCTCAATGAACTATTTTGAAATCATGCATCAACGATTCCGCATCCAGGATTCTCCACGGGGCATTGAAGAATTCTACACATGTGGCTTCCTCTTCTCGTGCAATAATTATAATGCCAAAGAAAAGGTGATTATCAAGAAGTATTTAGATACTCTCACCAAGATAGTTTTTGTAAAGCGGGTCGTGGACACTTTCATGTCCAAGATGTACCAAAGAAGGCCCGATCGGAGGCGGAAGTCATCAGGGCCATCAGAACCTTAAAACAGGCATAAGTTGCAAACCAGAATGAGTTTGTCGACATACCATATATGATTTTGGGATAAGACGAGCTACTTTAGTTAACCAGCCCAGCTACACCGGGTTACCCACGTCGAATTTGCGAGATTCCATCATATTGACGATCAAATTCCATGTTTATTTCCATTTATATATATATATTTTGGTAAGTTTTAGTTTGATTATAACTCTTCATCCGTTGGGCTTTAGGAGTTGTGTCCAACATGAAAAGTGTTTAGAAAAATTAGGAGAATAACATGGTTAAGCCACATAAGACACTATAAATAGTAAATTTACTATATATAGTAAGTTGCGAATTTTAGGGAGTTTTAGTTATAGTTTAATTCCTAAACTTATTCCAAGTCTTGATATCTCTATTTAAAGGATTGTGGACTCATTTATTTCATCTATCAATCCATCAACAAGTTTCTTTTACATATTTTAAAATTATTTCTATTTCTTTTCCTCGTAGATTCGAGAAGTCTCTGTGAGGAGTCTATAGAAGTTCCGTGGATTCGGAGTAGTTATCCTCGAGGAAGATGGTGATTGTCCTCAATTGGTATCAAAGCGAGGATTCCTCTCGAGCCTATGGTAAACAACGAAGGTATGAACAAAAATCCTATGGACGGTGTGTAAGGCCCGTATTCTAGTCCATACCGTTCCGTAGACTTCCGCAATCCTCCCTATCGAATTCCGGCAACCCATGATCTATAATTAGCATTTATGTGTGATCCCAAGTCATATCCTGTATATCTGAGTCGACTTGACCTGAGATTTGTACCCTAGTGACCGCGCCGTCGCCGCGGTTCCAACGCTGCGTCTCACGCGCCAATGCGATACCCAGGCAAAGAGTTGTGGGCTCGCATTTATTTTGAGAAAACGCTGCGCATTGCAATCCTGAGAAGAGAATCTATACAATCTATCAAATCAATACCATTAATCAATCAAGTATAACACCCATATCTCTCTCACCCAAAAGTCAACACAACCATACCTATCAAGTACACCCATCACTCACACCTATTACTCACCCATCACACCCTTCCCTATCTCCTTACATCCTCTTTATCTCTCATTCTCCACCCATTCTCCCAAGCACCAAGAGAGAGAGAGCCAACGTCCAAGCTTTCCATGAGAAGAGCCAAGTGCGGTCCACTCCCTACCACCCTATCTCCCATCTCTACCCTTCAATCTTCATCTTCCACCATCAAAGGGAAAGCCTAGGAGCTAAGGAGTCCATGGAGCCTAGAAGAAGCGGAATCGGTGGGTGTTCTAGAGTAGATGTTGATCTTTAATGTATGAGACAATTGGGACCCATTGATGTGTGTGTTGTATGATTAAGGGGGAGCTCATAGCGGCAGAGCTCCTCCTTGCTTCTTGTTTGTTTCCTTCTCTCTCTCTCTCTCTCTCTCTCTCTCTCTCTCTCTCTCTCTTCCCCCCCCTCTCTCTTTCCCATATTTTGTGGCCCACCCGATGAGTGAGAGGGATCCGGACCATCCAACAACAAGGTCACCCTTGTTGTCCAAGTTGCTGGACGTCCAGCAATCACGTAGGCTCTGAGGAAGGGAAAAACACACATATTAGCTTAGTCTCGAGGCTGTGAGGCCCACCTGCATGAACCCTTCCATGAGACATGTATTTGATCCCAACCGTCCATCCCTTGATCGTTCAGACAATGGGACGGACGAACAACATTTTGCTGGACAAACTGCTGTCCAGCAGTAGGTCCAAACACGTGGGAAAAATCATAAATATTAGCTTGAGTCACAGCAGTGGGCCTCGTGTACGTGGGACCTACATGCTGTATGTATCATACTCCCATCGTTCGTTTGTGGGACCCACCTAATGCCTGGCTCATCCTCACCGTCCAGCAGGCCTGGACGGTGCAAAAACCATGAATATCAGTTTTATTCATAGCTGAGGTGGGCCACCCGTGTGGACCCACCTCTGATATATGCGTTTCATTCATGCAGTCCATCGTCCACACGTGGACGGTGGGACTCATGTGAGATATGTATTTTACATCCTGACTGTCCCTCTTGGACGGACCTGGACGTTGGGCTGTATAAAAAAAAAGATAATGAAAATAATTAATAAGATAAATAATAATAATATATTATAAATATTAGGTGGGCCCCACGTGGGACCCACCAGCTGGTAGTTGATTGGCTGGAGTCCCTCAAACTAGCTATATAACTGCTATATTGACGTCAGCAAGTGCTGTGGGTCCCACAAGTATCCAGCTAGTGAGTTGACGTAGGCAAGCTCTGTGGGTCCGACAGTTATCTAGCTGGTGAGTTGATGTCAGTAAGCTCTGTGGGTCCCGTTTGATGTATGTGATCTCCACGCCGTCCATGTGGTTCATCCACAACGTCCATCTGCATGGGTCCCATCAGCTAGATCAGTGGTTCTGATCATGAGGTCTGTGTTATCTCCAGACCGTCCATTTGCTGGTGGGCCAGCAGCCCAGCCATATGATTGCTGTATTGACGTTGCAAGTTCTGTCGGTTTCATCCTCACCATCCGTTTGCTGGACGGGTGAGACCCACCTTTAATTCATGTATTATATATCAGCAATGTCCATCTGGACGATGCCATGTGGGGCTTGCTATAATGTATGTGGTGCATCCGCTCCTTCCACTACTTGGGACGGTGGGAATCCCACCTGATGTATAGGTCTTATCCACACCGTCTAGACGGCTAGATGGTGGGACCCACCACTGATGTATATGTTATATCCGTACCGTCTATCAAGTGGGCCACACTGCAAACCAATGGAGGGTTGAACGTCTACCATTGAAACCCGTTTGGGATCATCGAAGTTCTGGATTAATATGAAATTTGTTTTCCCTCTTAATTCAGGTCTTTGTGACCTTGTGAATAGATTGGATGGAAATTAAATGTTATGGTGGGGGCCCACCTTGATGTATATGCTGTACATCCATGCTGTTCATCTGGTTGGCCCATTTGGAATGTGTAGGGCCCACCCCAATATGATGTATATGAGGCCCATTTGATGAGGTCCAGGTGATGTATTTGTGGCTTATTTGGCGAGGCCCAATATGATGCATTTGGGGCCCATTTGACAAGGCCCGATGTGATATATATTGGCCCATATGTTGAGGCTCAATATGATGTATTTGCAGCTCATTTGGTGAGGCCCAATATGATGTATATGAGGCCCATGAGATGCGGCCCATTGTGATGTATATAAGCCCATGTGATACAACCCATTGTGATGCACATGAGGCCCATGAGATGTGGCCCATATGATGAGGCCCATTGAAAAGTACATTAGGCCCTCGTGTGAGGCCATGGGCCCCACTATATTTTAGGCTTTATGTGGGCCACTCCTCGGGAGCAATGTTGGTTAAATGTCCACATTGATGGGCAATGATGGTTAAATGTCCACATTGTGACCTTCCCTTAGGCCCTTTGTTAGGCCAATTATCGATTACTGATTATGAGTAGGTGATAGTATAACATCATGACACATGCCCATACGCATCATCTACATGCTTGATATGAGGAGTGATTGATCATAGCACATGCCATTCAGCGGATTATTATGGGGCTCCCTGAGAGACGGAGTTGTCCGACATGAGCGCACGGTACGCGCAGGTTTGATGCATGATTAGATGGTATGACTCATGCATCTTACATTTTGTGATATGACTACCATATGCCCTAGCGACATCAGGGCCATAGCCTCCACAGACATGTCGTGGATGGCCAGACCGGACACTGGAAATCTTTTACTACATGGGGTGCCATAGATATCCCTGGGTGAAAGTTCCTAAACCCTCTTGATACCAGAGGACGCTCCAATGTTGAGATCGAGTGGATACATGAGCACACGAGGGCCGTATACCAGTAGGCTGCGTCTCCCAATGTGTGGTGGTCGGTTGGAAAGAGGTGTGAGCTTACCCGCCTGAGTGAGGGGATAATATCTAGGTTGAGTTTGACCAGCTTGTGGAATAAGTCTGCTATCGAAGAGCTGGGCCCGATATTGGCAGACGAATAGTGAGGTCTCTTCCACTTACCCAAGTGTATGCTCGGATAGGGGCGGCAAGCTGGCGTAGAGTGTACTAGACCCCGGTGATGATCCCAGAGATATACAATACTGATATGTGGACTTACTAAGCAGGAGTTGTACACTCATCATTTTATTCATTCATTCATTCGCTATCCACTCGGGCTGGTGGTGCGCAACTAATTGTTATGTATATCGTCGCAATGGCCAGGATTTGAGTTGGGGTGCGAGACCAACTTAAGATCAGAAGTTTACCGCATTGAGTCTAGCTATCCAAATTAGGTATGGGACTGGTTTGGATAGAAGTCCCTTGTGATGGACCCCATAGCCTGCGATACTACATACTATCATCTCGACTTCACACTCCAGCTTGGTCATTTCATTCGCACCGCATATTACATTACATCCGTGGCATATGACATTTTGGGTTGCTATGTTTCTGCATTTATATGGTCTAGATACGACTAACGGTATTCGTGGACTCGTCAGGATTTGCATATTGCATTACATCCTCAGTATATGATATTTGGCTTACTATGCATCCACATTGCATAGCTGATCTACATTGCATCCTCAGTATATGATATTTAGCTTACTATGTCTCCGCATTGCATAGCTGATCTACATTGCTTCCTCAGTATATGATATTGACTTATTATATTTCTGTATCACATAACCTGGATAAGGCTGATGATGGTGGGTCCCGCGTTGGTAGAACATGTATATCATGGTGGGTCCCACATAGGGGGGTGGTAAGTATAAAACACAGGTCATGGCAGGTTCGGACAGTGCGCATAAAACACATACTTCGCAGTGGGTCCGGACAGCGTGCATGAACACTTCACAGCAGGTTGTGTTGGACTGTGTGTATAAAGCACATACATTGTGTAGGCCATGTACAGGGAACAACGGATGCATGACATGAATGCGGCACATGCATCTGGTGAGCCTCCACTGTGTGGATGGTCGGGCTAAATACATACATTAGGATGGGCCTAGGTTAGGTTTTAGTAGGTGGCATCATTACCATCCCTCCTCCCAACGATGCGCCCCACCCAAGCTTTGGGTCGGTCTCAAATTTGGACCCTGCCTTGCCATGATTCAACAGGATAAAAGGATGGTGTGGATATGGCACATACATCTCAGTGGTTTGAATTAGGCCCCTAGAGAATAAGGTTGGGGGTGTGATGACCTGCCTAGTGAGGCTGCGGTTGGTGCAAGACGCAATTTCCTCCCCGGTCGGCTCCACCTCTAGCTCCACTTCCCCTCTTTTTTTTTTTTTTCTCTCTCTTTCTTTCTTTCCTTTCCTCTCTTTTCTTTCCTTTTCTCTTCTCCCTTTTCTTTCTTATCTTTTCTTTCTTTCTTCCTTCCTTTGTCTCTTTACTTTCCTTTCTTTTCTTTCTTTATGTTCGGTGCTCATATTTCTTAATGGGCACGGAAGCAACCTTAAATCAAATCAAACAACATAATAGAAAAAGAAATCTTCAAGTAAACATAGTAGACACAAAGATTTTAGGTAGAAAATTCTTATTGAAAAAAATCACGTCACAAAGCAATGATTAATTCACTATAATCAAAAGAATACAAAAGATGGAATAACTTACATTAAAAACCCTAACCTTTTCCTTTAAACCCTAGAAAATTCATGCTAACCTCTAGAACATCTCTAGCATTACTTTAATTGCATCTATGGATGTACTTATATATCACTATACAAACCTTGTACATCGGACTTTTAGCAACGAATTTAGCGACGAAAATTTTCGTCACTAAAAGATTGTAGTTGCGAAAATATGATTTTTAGCGACAAAAATTTTCGTCGCTAAAAGTGGTGTTTCTTGTAGTGAGTGGACCTTAGATCGGACATATATTGCAATTCGAAATGAGTTATTTGGCGTACCATATATGATTTTGGGGTAGGACAATTTACTTTAGCCACCTAACCTGCTATGCTGGGTTGCGGATGCCAAATTTGTGAAATACCATCAGATCGACGGTTGAATTCCCGTTTTATTTTCGTTTTTACTATTTATAGTAAGTTTTATTTTGAGTATAACTCTTTATCCGTTGGGCTTTAGGAGTTGCACCCAACATGAAAAGTTCTTAGAATAATTAGAAAAATACCGTGATTCGGTCAAATAGGACACTATTTTTGACCGAAAACCATGCGCACTAGTAGACATCACGACTGTCTATAAATAGTAAGTTTATTATTTATAGTAAGTTGCTAATTCTAGGAGTTTTAGTAGTAGTTTGATTCTGAAACTTTCTCCCATGGCTTAATATCCCTATTTAAGGGGTTGTGAACTCATTTATTTCATTCATCAATAATATTGCAAATTTTATAGAATTTATTTATTTTTTCCTTATTTTTTTCCTTGTGGATTCGAGAAGTCTCTAGTCCAGAGAAGCTCTATGGATTCAGAGTAGTTGTCCTTGAGGAAGATGGTGATCGACCTCATCACATTCATCCCTGCGTCAATGAGGGGTCAAAGATGCCTACTTACAACATAGTTTGGTACTTGAAAAAATTTCAAGAAAACTAGAAATACAAAAGAGGAAGAAGGTGGAAATATGACCCACCTCTTTCGGATCCAAATTGAGGGTTGAGATTGGAGGGATTAGATAATCCTAGGTTGATGATGGATGGTCCACTAGCTCCTAGGCTTAATGGTGGGCCGCACCTTCGCCCCACTTCTCTCACTCTCACATAATATTTTTTGGATTTTTCGAAGTGTAGTAAAGTATAAGTGTGAGAGAGCACCTACTCTTTTATAGAGAATGGAGCTAAGTGGTAAAATTAGAGGTCCGATTGGCACTAAAAGTGAGGTGGAAGGTGGTGTATTGTGTGGGTAATGGATGAATGAGGTGGATGATGCTAGGCATGCATTGTCTTACGTGCATTGATATAGAAAGAGGTGAGAGTGAGGTGGCATGATGACGTGTTTGGATAAGGTCTAGGATTGGTGGGTGGGGGTGATGTGACAATTTGGATAACATGCACTAGATGCATAGATGGATGATGTGATAATAGGTATGGGTTAGTGTAATGATGAGTTATGAGTGCATGGGGAGTGTCTCTTGTCCTCACATGTGTTAGAAGTAGAGCTAGGCATTTCTAGTCCGATTCGGTGGATCCGACCCGATCCTACCTGATCCGACCTGATCTGATCCGAACCGAAGGCTTGGATCGGTGCGGCTCAGTTTGGATTAGTCAGATCCGACCGTTCATCGGATCGAGGTCGGATCATGGTGAATTCGGACTGATCCGAATGGATCCGATCCAGACCGCTCCGATTCGAGCTGGAGTAATTCAACGGTGGAAATCAATACTTATACCTTTTATTGTGGTATGGTCCACTTGAGCTTTGGATACCCATCAATTTTGGGTTCAACCACTAAAATGATTTGAAAAAACGAATGGACGGAGTGGATAAACCACATGCATTCACGGTGGGCCCCAACATAGTTCACAAAGAGACGTGTTGTGCATGTCAACCACTTGCGTGCACATCATGTCAGTGGCTGGCTGAGTAGCGAGATTAGCTACTGAAGTTACGTTAACAAGTTCCGTGGGCCCCACCATGGTGTATGTTTTGTGTAAGACCCGTATCCTAGTTCGTACTGTTCCGATGAATCCTGCGATCATTTCCGTCGAAGTCCGGCAATCCGTGACTGATAATCGACGTTGCGATCGATCGTAAGTCGTATCCTTTAGATTCGAGTCGGTTTAATCCAAGACCTGTATCATTGCGACCGCATCATCGCCGCGGTTCCAACGCCGTGACTCACGCACTAATCCGATACCCTGACCAGAAGATGTGAGCCGGCGTTTATTTCGAAGAAACACCGCGCTTTCTCAATCCCAAGAGAATCTCTACGCAATGTCAAATCAATCCCATCAATCAATCAATCACATCAATCAATCAATCACTTCAATGTCAAGTACAAGCAACCCATGCTTTCTCTCTCCAAAGTCAACTCTTTCTTACCCTCTCTCTTACACACCCATACCTAGTCAAGTACCACATCCATCACCTCACATCACTCACCTCACATCACTCTCTCTCCCTTACAACCCTCTCTCTCCTTCTCATTTTTCCACATTCCCAAGCAAGGAAAAAAAAATCCCACGTTCAAGCCTTCCATGAGAGAAAAGTGATTTGTGGCCCACCATTCCCATTCCAAAACCAATCATCCTAGCCATCCATTTCCCATTCCAAAACCCATCATCCTAGCCATCCATTTCCCATTTCCACCATCAAAGAGGAGCACAAGGAGGGTGGCGTTCCAACGGACCGAAGAGATCAACCGGTGGGTGCTTTATAGGATAAGTTTTTCCATATTTTTGATGATGGGCCAAGTGGGGCCTACCGATCAATGGTGTGGATCTCACTTGGGACCCTAGGTGTGGCCGATGGCCCACCTTGATCCTCATGATCATTCCATGATGGGGCCATTCTTCATGGACCCCATCATGATGTTTATATTTCCTTGCATAAAGAGGTCACATAGACCGTTCATTTTGGGTGGAGAGGGATCTCCACCGTTGATCTTTTATTTGGAGGGCCCATATGCAATGGGACCCATTGATGTATGATTGGATGTTTGAAACGGAGGGCCCATAATGTCGGGGTCCCTCCATCACGCGTGTCCCACTGTCTTTTTATTTTATTATTTTGTATGATATTATGGCCTTATGGCCCACTTGGATGGACCCCACCACAAGGCATAACTTTTATCCAAGCCATCTATAGGTGGGGTCCACTTCATATGTGTGTACCCACACCATCAAATCATTTGGTGGCCCACCTGAGTGGGGTCCACCTTGAATGCATGTGTTATACCCAACTGTCCAGCGTCCCAGGGACGCTGGACGTAAACTGCAATGGGAAAACACAAATATTTGCTTGGTTTACCAAGCTTTGGAGTGGGTGCTCATGTAGGCCCCACCTTGATGAATGTATTCAATCCAAGCCGTCCACCATTTTTCCCAGACCATTTTAGGCGTTGAGCCAAGAAGAGAAACTGATCCAACTTTCTGGTGGGCCAAACCCTTGAAATCAGTGATTTTCACCGTTTAAATGCACCTAAATTCTTCTACACGCCGAAAAATATCCGATATTGGACTTGTTGGGTCCATCTTAGGCCATGGAAATCAGTAGACGGGGTGGATTTGGCTGAAGCAGGCCCCACACGTGAAAAACCTTAGAATTAAGGGAATTTCAAAAAAATAAAATAAAATAATAACAGCAGCGTGCTGCTGCTGTCTCTGACAGAGGACGCCTGGCGTCCAGGTGTGAACGAGCAGGGACCCACGACTCCAGCCGTGGGCCCCACCATGATGTATTTATTATATCCACACCGCCCATTTAGTGGGCCACTAGCTGACATGGGCCCCTCCTACAAAAATCAGGCCAATCCAACGCTCGGGTGGCCCACATCACCAGAAACAGTGTGAATTGAACTCTACCATTGAAACCCTTTCTGGATCCACGGAAGTTTCGGATCAAGCTGAAATTTGTTCCTCCCCTTCGTCCAGGCCTGCCTGACCTTATGAACGGGTCGGATGGAGGATAAACATTAAGGTGGGCCCCACATGGACCCACAATGATGCATGTGTCTTATTGCCACCGTCCGCCTGGACGGTGGTACCCACTGTGATGTATCTGTTTAACCCCACCGTCCAGAGGATGGTGGGCGTGTGAGGGTGCACGTGTGTATGCGTGTGGGTGTGCGTGCACGTGTGTGTGAGTGTGTGGATATACATATATATATATATATGTGTGTGTGTGTGTGTGTGTATATATATATATATATATATATATATATATATATATATATAATATATATAAATTATATTTATATAATATCGTATATTTTTACTGTATATAAATTACATATTATATTATATATATATATGATGGTGGGCCTCTATGGGCCCCACCATGATGCATGTGTTGCATCCAAGTCGTTCAACCATTTGGCCGTTGTTGAGGCCCACCTGGATATGTATTTATGGCCGTTGTTGAGGTCCACCTGGATGAGTACTTGTGGCCGTTGTCGAGGCCCACCTGGATATGTATTTATGGCCGTTGTTGAGGCCCACCTGGATGAGTACTTGTGGCCGTTGTTGAGGCCCACCTGGATGTGTATTTATGGCCGTTTTTGAGGCCCACCTTGATGTATATATGGCCCGTGTGTTTAGGCCCATTCAATGTAATTGTGGCCCATGTTACGAGGCCCATTGTGATGTTTTCAAAGGCCCATGGGTTATGGCCCATTGCAATGTACATAAGGCCCATTGATGTGGCCCACTTGATGAATGTAAGGCCTATGCGATATGGCCCATTTGATGTATTTAACGCCCAATGGGATGTCCTTAGGGTCCATCGCAATGTGTGATTCCTCCATGGTCTGTGTAATGATGTTTTATGGCAGGCCATACCTTGGGAGCAATGTTGGTTTGACGTCCACATTGCAAGTATAGTGTTGGTTAAATGTCCGCATTATAACTCTCCCTAGGACCCATTAGTAAGCCCATACTTGTTGATAGCTCACCACTTTATAGCATGTTTAGTATAGCTCCATGATTCATACCCATACGCATCATTTGTATGCTTGATATGAGGAATGTTTGATCATAGCATATGCCTTCGGGCAGACTGTTACGGGCTCCCTGATAGGCGGAGTTGCCCTGCATGAGTGCATGGTTTACGCAGGACTGTTGCATGACTGGTAGTGTGACTCATGCACTTGCATTGTGTGATTGTAGTTACTGTGTGCCCTAGCAACACCAGGGCCATAGCCTCCACAGACACATCGTGGGTGGCTGGATTGGATACCGAAAATGTTTGGTTCTAGCATACGGGCGCCATAGAAGTCCTTGGGTGAAAATCCCTAAACCCGATGGTACCAGAGGATGACTTCAACGTCGAGACCGAGTGAATAAACGAGCGCGCGAGGGCCATATACCAGTAGGCTGCGTCTCCCACTGTGTCGTGGTCGGTTGGAAAGGGGTGTGACCTTACCCGCCTGAGTGAGGGGGCAATTTCTAGGTTGAGTTTGACTAGCTTGAGGAATCGGTCCGCTATCGACGAGCCGGGCCCGATATTGGCAGGCGAATAGTGAGGTCTCGTCCACTCTCCCAGTTGTGCGTTCGGATATGGGCGGCAAGCTGGCTTGAGTGTACTAGACCCCGGTGATTATCCAGACTGAGAACTGTATTGACATGAGGATTTGGATGAGGATTGACATGCTTGAGCTGTATCTTGCATCGCATGGCCTTGGTATGGCCGATTGCACTCATATCTTGTACGGCATAGCCTTGGTACAGCTGGTTGCATTTATGTACTCATCAGTACGATTCTGCATTACTCTGACCCTGCATTCTGAGCACGTTCATATTGCGCACACACTTACACCACCCTCTAAGCTTTCCATAAGCTTATGCACGATTGATGCGTGCAGGTGACGCCAGGACGCAGCCGTAGTCTCGCCGCAGTTGGAGCGTGCAGCCGAGCCTTTGGAGTTTTTATCATTTTCAGTATCTTGTATTTCCTTTTATACACCTTGTACTCAAAGTTTTTGATCATAGTGGATTTTGTAATGGTGTTCTTGTGGTTATTGTTTGTGGGTTATGCTTGTGGTTATGCTCATTACGAATCAAATTGATCATCAGAAATCCTCCTTGTAGCATCCCAGGATCGGAACCTGGCGTATGGGTGCTGGGAGCCGAGAATAGGGTTCTACGGAGGCTGTCGGTGCCGGATTCGGCGATCGGAAATTTTGTGAGCCCGGTCTCTGAGTTTGGGGTGTGACATTTTATATCCACACCTTCCATTCATTTGGAGAGATCATTTTAAGGCAATATCCAAAGAACGAGTTAAATCCAAAGCTCCAGTGGACCCCAGCACAGAAAACAGTGGGACCGTGAAGCCCACCATTGAAAATTTCTAAGGGCCACAAAAGTTTTAGATCAAGTTGATATTTGTGTTTTCCTTATTTCATGTTTTTCTTAAAAACTTTTAATATGTTGGATTTCATATAAACATTATGAATTATGATGGACCTTAGGATAGTTTCAATGATGGAAATTACTCTACCCACTATTTTCTTTAGTGTGATCCATTACAGACTTTTATTTACCTCATTCTTTGGTTCATACCATAAAATGATATCTAAAAATGAATGAATGGTGTGGATATAACACATACATCATAGTGGGGCCCACAGAACTTGGTGACGCCAACTCAACGCCCATATCTAATCCCACAGGACGCAGCCTGTATCCGTTTCGTGCCCAGCACGTCAATAGCCCTGACAGGTAGATACGTGTCGTGCATAGACGAGCAGTGACAAGGCCTTGAGCTTCGAGTTGTACGAACGGCTAAAATGAGATCAAAGTTACATGGGCCCTACAGTTATGTATTTATTATATCCACAACGTTCATCCATATTTCGAGATCATTTCGGAGCATTATCATAAAAAAAGAATCATATCCAGAGATCAACTGGACCACACCACAAAGAACAACAAGAATAATGATTTTCACTGTTAAAAAATTCGTAGGGCCCACCATAACGTTTATTTTCCATGTAATCTGTTATTAAGGTTAAAAATACATGGATAAAGAGGAAAAATAAATTTCATATTAATCCAAAACTTCTATGATCTCCAAAAGGATTTCAATGATAAACGTTCAATCCCCACTGTTTTTTGCAGTGTGGGCCAACTGATCTTTAGATCTGTCTTATTTTTTGACTCAAGCCTTGAGACGAACTCTACAAATGGATGGACGGTTTGGATATAACACATACCTCATAGTTTGAACCACAAATCTAACCCAATCCGAATCGTACCCAACCCAATCCGACTCGGTTTCCCTGACCGAGTCGGACTCGGTTCGGGTCAGGCCAACCGTCCATCGGATCGGTTCGGGCCAGGTATCCTGGACTCGGTCCCGGATCGGATCGAGTTCGGATCAGCTCACGTAGATTTCGGATCGGATCGGGTTGGACCCAATCCAATCCGACTCGGTCCGATGCCCAGCTCTAGTTAGAAGCTTTTTTTTTTTTTTTTGTTTTTTTAATGGTTGTCTCATGTGTATAGTAGGTTTTAAGGCTTCTAGAAGTGGGCCTAAGCCCACATGAGCCTACTTCAAAGGGTTGTTTATTCAACAAGGTACGTGATTTGGGTCATGAATTCAATGGGTCCTATCTCACTAAAAGAGTGTCGAATTGACGTACAGGTTGCACGTCCACAATCGTGGCAGCGATGCGGTCAATGTAACATAGGTCTCGGGCACAACGGGTGTTGGTCATCCAAATGCTTGTCTTCACGCTCAAGTTCTACTGTCTACGGGTTGGGCTATTCAGCACACGTGTGACTGTGAGGTGATACTAAGGACCGGGGTCCTACTCCCTCATTCTTATAGTATTAGTTAAATTTCCTATAAGTAAATTTACCGCTGTTATCTATCCTAAGAATTTTCACCTTTTACCTTGTTTGTTTTTTAACCATTCTCTTTTGGATCTTCAAAGTGGCAAACACATTGGATTTATGTTTCAAAACATGAACCCAAATCTTTCTAGAAAAGTCATTAGTAAATGTAAAAAGGAATGATGACTCTCCTCTATAAATAATGAGCGACGACCCCCACACATCCGAATGCACATAGTTAAGCTGACTTTTAATTACATGTTTCTTGGTTTTAAAGCTTAACAATGATTGTTTCTTATATATGCAATGCTTACATATATCTAAATTAAAACTTTTAAAACTATGAATTAAACGACGATCTAGCAATACTTTCATACCTCGCTCACTCATATGGCCTAGGAGTGGATGCTACAAATGTGCCAACCTAGAATCCATTATAGACTTTGTAGCTCCACCCAATATAGTATTCTCGATCAACTTGTAAAGATTTTCACTCGTTTGTTCTTTTATAACTGTGACGCCCCTTTTAAAACTTTCAGGACACCTTCATAACCAAAAGAACTTACACCTGAGTGCATCTAGAGCTCTTAGAGAGATCATATTCATCTTCAAATCTGGAACATGCCTCACATCGGTCAGAATACGTTCCACACCATCAAACATTCTGATGCAAACCAAACAAATTCTGACCATCTTATGGACATGATCATTACCTATAAGAACTAGGCCACCATCACACTCGCTATGTGTGGTGAACCAATTCCAATGGAGACACATGTGATACAATGCCCTCGTATCCAAAATCCACTCCTAAGAGAAGCAACCGATCTTGGACACTGACAACACATCACCACCACGCGATCCTTCACATGATTCCACTGAATTGTCTTCATTTGGCAAATCATCTGATTTCTCCTCCTTTTGGATTTTGGAATATTGACAATCCTTCTTCATATGTTCCACCCTGCTTTTATCTTTCCACTTAGACCTAGATCGCAACTTCCCCTTCTCTCTCTTAGTTTGTCTTCCCCATGCAAACAATGCATATCCGTAGAAGTACCTTCGCCTCCGCTCTTCCTTCTCAACTGCTTCGACATAAGGGCTAAGATAACGGTCTCGACGGCTAAGGTATCCCTATTATAGCGTTGAGTATCAACCAAATACTTGTAGGACTATGTGAGAGACATCAACAAAATTAGGGCTTTATCTTCTTCATCGATCTTCAACTCCATGCTTGTCAATTTGTAAACTAGTTTTTTGAAGACATTAATGTGCTAAGAGAGATTCGACCCTTCCTCCTTCTTTAGAATATAAAACTCTCTTTAGATATAAACGATTGGTGAGTGATTTTGTCATGTAGATGTTCTCCATCTTTGTCCATAAGCCTTTAGTAGTTGTCTCATCGATGACATTATAAAGGACCTCATCGGACAATCACAATTGAATTTTGTTAATCATCCTCTGCTTAAGTTCATCCCAATCCTCTTTCTTCATAGTTTTTGTATGATTCATTTTCCTAAGGAGTGCATGTTATATCCCTTGTTGAATTAGTTGAGCTTTCATCTTCATCCTTTATAATTTAAAATTGTTTTTATCTGTGAACTTCTTTGTCTTGACTTTCACATTCAATCCTCTTGATGCCATGTTTCCATATTTAATATAATAACCCAACGTTAAGCTCTGATATCACTTATTGGGTGTTGATACCCCTTAATGGGTGCAGAAGCAACCTTAAATCAAATTAAACAACACAATAGAGAAAGAAAAATCCAAGAAAACATAGAAAACATAAAGATTTTATGTGGAAAATCCTTGTGGGAAAAAATCATGGTATAAAGCAATGATCAATCCACTATAATTAAAAGAATACAAGAGATGAAACAACTTATAGTAGAAACCCTGACTTTCCCCTTCAAATCCTAAAAAACTCATGCTAGCCTCTAGAACTATCATAATCACATCAACGAACGTACTTACATACTATCGTACAAAATTAGGAAACAACACCCACACGTAAAAAGTTATGTGCTTGTTCGCTCAACCCAACTGGACCTTCGGTTGATCAAAAACTTCACAGCGTGCATCAATTGACTCGATTGGACCTTCAGTTGACCGAATACATCACAATGTACAACAATCGATCGAAACGTACCTTGGTTGAGCTGAGAAAGAAAGCAATACCAGATTAATGGCACTCGATCAACACTTTCTTCCTTTCTCTCTTTTGTTAGGGAAACGAGGAGTGTGAGAGGGAGAGAGGGAGGGCTAAGTCCAAGTCAACCAAGTGGGGTGAGAGGTATGGGTGAGATGTAGGTGTGTGGGAGTGAGATGCTTTGTTGACTTGGACTAAGTCCAAGTTAAGGGTTAAGGTGTAAAGTAGTGTGAGGAGGTGTGAACATGTGACGTGGCATATGGGGGCCATTAAAAGTTAATGGTCAAGGGGTTAACAGTCAATATGTAAGGGTGTTTCTTTGAGTGTTTGTGTGAGTATGTGTGCATGCAGTGTATGTGTGCGAGAGTAAGCATATGTGTAGGGTAGTGCACTTGTGCAGGTAAGTGTGCACATGCAAAAAGTACACATGAATAGTAAATCTTGAACTTTAAACATGCATATAAAAAATCAAGGCCTTATAACGTCTCCCCTTAGAGAAGAAATGTGCACTGGTTGCAGGTAGAACGCCTGGGGTATGTAAACAGCTATGTGTAAAGCAATTCATGAGGTGTGCGCAGGATGTGTTGGGCCAGAAAAGTTATGTGTGGGGGGAAGCTACTCATGAGCTGGGTAGTGGCAGGCATGCACTAGGCCATGGCCTCTGTGAATGGGTTAGGCTATTACATGTGCAGGAAAGTGAAATTGTCGTTAATGGGCCGCAATGTGGCTAAGTGAGGAATACGGTGGAGCTATAGAATGTAGGCTAAGTCCTAGAGGGAGGGGGTGATTAGGACCAATTAAAAATTATACCTATTAAAGACACTAACTGTGTAACGCCCCGAAAATCGGGGGCCGAGCAAAGCTCAACTCCCGAGTTCCAATGCATCACTTATGCAACATAGATAATGATGTTTAAATGTTGTCCATATTAGTGCATTAAACATGAGTGGGATTACACTAAAATAGCATATCATACTCCAGAGATACTTGAATTGAGCAAGCGGAAGATTGAGATAAATATATAAAATATGTAAGTGTTTATCAATCTCCAAAGTATGAGTATGTTGCCAGGCTAAATAAATACATGTATGGTTCCAAAATTTACAAAATCTCAAGTGTAAAGGTTCAACTAATCCATAGCTCCGTAATCCCAGTGACGCAGCTCTAGGTTTACACAGACTCGCCTGAGAGCTGAACGTAGGAGAACTCCTCCTCGTCAAAGAAGTCCGGCTCCGTCACATAAGCCTCATCACAACCCGTATCTAAATCAGAGTCTGGTTGGTGTTTTAAAACACCGTCCCAGAGTGGGAGTGAGTGATCAACTCAGCGGTACTATAAGGCAAAGGTTAACGTGTTATCAATTCAGTCAAGCAGTAATGATAAAAAAATACAACAATCATATCCTAAATACTCTTATTAATGCAGGAATGGTATACTGTAATGATGCATGCCCTCACCCGCACTCCCTCAGCGACATCATCTCACGATCGCACATGGCAAACTCCCTAAATGTGCGCTTCCTCGCCAAAGCACATGTAATGCGGTGCATGATCGTGTTAGCCAAGTAATTTATTAGGTTTATTCATATAGCAAATTCAGGAAGCTAAGGTACCTCCCTTTATATCATTTACCCAAACAAGGATCCATCTAGGGTCGTTAATCATAATTAATCACATACGATAAGCAAGTTGTAGGGCATCATCCCTGATGAAAGCAGTGGATAGGTAAATTCACGAGTTTACACTCGAGGTCACTACGGAGAGGCTCGTCACCGTCAGCGTAGGCCTATTTTATACTCGAGGTCACTACGGGAGGCTCGTCACCTGAACGTAGGCCGACAACTCGAATATAATGTCCCATACACCACCACATTCTGCTAACGAGTTTTGGGTTGCTCACTGGTCACTACTAGGAGGCTCGTCACCCCAGCGTAGGCCGACAGCTTGACCACGATGTCTCATACACCACCATGCCCGGCTCATGAGTCTTACCGGATCTTAGTACCATGGTTGAAACGGGTTTTACATTGGTAAGTGGTACCTTAGATTCAAGAAGTAATGTCCATACATGGTAAACACACAATAGGCCAATCGCATTATTTGACGAGTTCGATTGGTACGAGCGCACACTGAGGTAATCGACATGGAGCGCATAAGCACTCCACATGGCCTTACCATTGTCGACATTCACTGTATGACTTGGATTCATCGAACGTATCCCATGTGACGAAACTAGTTCGGCCACTCAAACGGGAACCGTTACCGATTGCCTGGACTACGTAGTAGTCCTAATCATACTCAATTGCAATGGTTAGTCACATATGTTAAACATAACAACAATTAACAACCAAATCCATCATAATTCTCATTTGAGCATTTTATCAAATACATTGAATACATTATTATACACATGCATTTCATCCATAAATCTCATAGTAGCAATTTATATTACATGAAGGAAATTATAGATATGGATATGGTAGTTGAGAATCCTATCTCAACACCCCCATTAAAAGCAATTCAACAAATAATTTCTCATTCAGACATTTTATCAAATACTTAAACTACACATTACTTACATACATGACATAAATTATTTATAGCATATACTATGGCAAATCCTTTCACAAAGGAGTTGTCATACATGCAACAAACATGTATTATAGGTTAATAGTCATGGTAAGCACAAATCATAAATTCAATTTTATTCAATCATTTCAACAAACACATGGAGTGCATTATATATTCACATAGTTCACACACATGTATAGTTTATAAAATACATTGTAACTAAGATTATATGACAGCAATCAAATCAGACATAAATCATTGCTGACATTGAAAGCCTTGAAAACCATAACCTAAACATTTATAGTCCGCACCTTTCGTCGATACACCCGTTACGAACTCGGTTCGTACACTACGTCCTCGTCTACAGCACAACGGCTAACTAAATCACGAAATAGGTTAGTTATTTCGTCGATTCTTCTATTTGGATTCCCAAAACAAGATTATGGTTAGGATTTCTTACCCAAATCGGAGTTGGAATAGCTCGTGTAGCTAGATGTAAAGACGATCTAGTGCGTGTAGTTGTAAGAGAGGAACATCACCTCGATCTCCCAAACTCTCTCTCATCTCCTCACTCTTTTCTCTTCTTTCCTCTCTTCTCTCTCCTAGGGTTTGGAGAAAATTCATATGGAATGGGAATGAGGTGGTTTAAGGTCCTTAAATAGGCCCAAAACTGGTATAAATGGCCCCAGGGCCATGGTATACTTAGGTTATAGCCAAAGGGTGTCTATTTCGGGCCAACGTGACTCATCTGGAGGTCCATTACTCACCTGCGTTATGATTTCGGTCCGATCGAATTTGTGGATCGATCGTGGAGGACATGTATCAGTTCAATAGTCATCGTCACTCGATTAGGGCCACAAGTATACTGACATGTGCAAGGAAATTTTCCTGATCCACGGTTAAAGTTTGGTAAGAAACTTACGGTCTGAAGTCTTCAATTTCGCCCGTAAGCGAATGATCCGATTCACTTATGTTTGAGTTCATTTTCTAAAGATATTCGCATTTCTCACACACTTTGCTCAAGGCTCAAGTTGTACGTTTCTGGATACTATTTGGGCTTGATTCCCGCGATGGTTGTTAAGCCCAATAAGGCGGACATAACCTTATAGTTTCGCAGCAATCAGACTTTTGACGTGCGGTCCAGGTCCGATACGGAGCTTGTATGTGCTCTCGGGAGCAACTGGGTTTTGAGATTGCTCCTAGGTTTTTAGGTAATGTTGAGTTAGCAATTCTAATGGTTTTGGGTCTTTCGGTTCGTATAGATAGTGTCCAAGCTAATCCCACTGATTATTTAGTTTAGTACTTAATTGATTTTCATTTAATTTCTACAGAATTCGATCTTTAGTAATTTCTGCCTGAGGTGATACTCGGGTCTTTGTACCGATTTTTCCAAGATGTTACAAATTGCCTAACTTAAACTAAAGCACTATAACTCTAAGGCTTCCAATACATTAGAGGGTCCAATCACATAAGCTACAATAGATATGCAAAATAAGCAACTAGCCTATATAAGATAGTGTATATGAGTGTGTGAAATATGCTACCTATCAATCACTAAGCATTTATCTAATCATGCTAGCATAATATAAACATTCAAAACCATAAGCATAATTGAACAATTGCACAAATGACAATTCCAAACACGATCATATATAGTGGTTCGGCTATGTGCCTACTCCAATCCCGGTAGATGGACTCAACGCATGAGTGTACTAGATTTTACTATCGAAGGTTTTAAATCAAGTTCACCTCAAACATTTACATCCCTACACAAGGACTTTGCAATTTATGCCTACACAAGAGCAAAGGTCCTACACAAGAACCTAGAATTTATGCCCTATGTAAGAGCAAAGGTCCCACACAAGAACCTACAATTTATGCCCTATACAAGAGCAAAGGTCCTATACAAAAACCTAGACTTTATGCCCTACGCAAGAGCAAATGTCTTACACAAGAACCTACAATTTATGGTATACACAAAAGCAAATATCCTACACAAGAACATAGACTTTCTGCCCTACGCATGAGCAAAGGTCCTACACAAGAACCTCGACAATTTTGGCCACACAGGCCAAGGTCCTCCACAAAACATGAGGTTTATGCCCTACACAAGGTCAAGTGTCCTAATCTCAAACTCGACATGTTTACTCCCGCCGGAAGCCTGCAAATGAACTTGAGTTGGTTTCTCCTTAGGTTAACTAACAACCTTGGTCCTACACAAGAACCACTAAATTTAGGTCTTACGAAAGAGCCAAGGTCCTACGAAAGAACTTAGGTGAGTTTGAACACAAACTCTTGCACTCCAACCTATACAAGGAAGGAGTACAACAATGGACTCTAAAAATGACAACTCACTTGTCTGATTGAGACCCACTTGTCGCGCCTTGTGCGTTACTTGATATCAGCTCTCCCGTGCTTTAATCAGCTCCTCGATGCTCCCTCAATCATGTTGCTACAATTCCGTCACGGCTTTAGCTCTATGATCAATTACCTTGCTGAAATGCTCCTCTGAGATGCCCAAGGTGATAGGAGTGGGTTGAATCTCCTATAACTAATAGGTAGTTGGTTTTCTAGGGGATTCAACTAGATGAGTCTCTTAGAAGATCTGGACAATGATTTACCAAGATGCTTAAGTCCAATCTCGAGAAAATGGAGGAGTTCAAGCATATCTACAATGGTGAGTTTGGAATCCTCATTTGATATTTCAGTTGATGTTTGTTTTCATATATGAATTATTTGACTAACATAAATTGTGAAATCATGCGATATTTCTCAAATTTCCTTGCCTACAAGTGTGGTAAAAAAAGCATCATCATCATTATTACCACACATCATTATTATCTGCTTGAGCAACTTACTATATGGCCAATCCAAATGTCAATTATGGTAAAAAATAAAATAAAAAATTGCCATTTACATGCCTACTTGAATGAGCCGATTTAACGGTCGACTCACATCCCATGGTAGGGTCAACATTGACAATTTCATTAAAATGCTACAATCGACTAATTCAAAAGCCCAACACTCCCATAAAAAAGGGCTTGCGATGATGGCCTTGTAAGTATAATCACATAAATGAATGTGACTTCACTGCCCAAGCATAATAATTAAGGTGGGGCCCACAATCATACCAACCATTATAATAATGAACACACACACACACACACACACACACACACACACACACATTATATATATATATATATATATATATATATATATATATATAATATAAAATCAATGGTTTCCATGATGTGGCCCACCAAGTTTTGGATAAACTAATATTTGTGTTTAAGTCCAGCTTAGTAGAAATGCACTTATGAACATGTGGATGGAACACGAACACCATCGTGGGCCCACAGTCAGTGGCTCCCACAAAAAGTCTTAGAAGAAGCTGATATTTGTATGGGTCCATCATTTGAGTTTATGTGACCATTTGGACTAGTTGAATCAAGCATCATGGTGGGGCTCACATCAAAGGTTATATAGATTATATTAACCTCAAATTTATGTGACCATTTTTTATCAAGTCTATGTTCATCATATAAAATTTGAAATTAATTGGATATCAGTGGACACAATAAATATGGGCCATTTAGAAGGGTGTCAGTGCTGACCACTACACTGGACAACAAATCTCATATGACTTTCATAAATCAAATGAAGAGGTTAAACATATTAAATTGATCCTAAATTTGGTACACACATTACATAACAAGTTTAGTATTGTTCCAAAAATTTTAGGACCTATCAGATATCTGAGGGTGCCACAATCTGGTCCATTTTTAGGGATGTCAATGCTTACTAGATTGGATAGTAAACATAGCCCAAATTGCATAAATTGTGGATGAATAGTTTAGATAGATCAGATTAACTCCAAATTTGGTACATACATTTTTCACCAATTATAGTAGTACATACATTTTTCACCAATTATAGTATCATCTCGCAAAATTTGGGCCCCACAAAGACAATCTAAGTAGCAAAGAATCATATAGAACCACATACTTAAAAGTGGGCATCATGGGATTCAATAGTGGATTGTATTCCGATGCTTGCTTAATGGGTTTTCATTCCCATAAATTCTCAAAGGGGTGGCCGACATAGATGTAGTTTGGGTCCACCGAAAAACCACCATAATCTAATAGTGGGGCCCAATTTAACATTCAAAAAGAAAAGAAGGAAAACAAATATAGTGATAGATTTAACCACCTTAGAGTTTAGATAGCGTGGATCTCCTCTCCAAAAGTGGCCAACTTAGTTTTTTGGGTCCACCGTGATCAGTGGATCATGTACACAATTTAGATGGGCCAATAGAAGACTTGGAAATGTGGTGGACCCATAAATGTGGGTTCACACAAGTTTTGTTTCAAACAAAATTTTGTTATATAAATGGGTTCGAGCCATTTTTTTTGTCTGATTTATGATCACGTGGGGCTCACATTCGGTGAAGTGTATAAATCATGACAAGTGTCCAAACATGGGCCCCTGTAAAGCTGTACAAAAAGTGTAGTGCAAAAATGGGTTTGGGCATATCCCACGATCTCGTGGGGTCACTTTAAGGCATATCGTTAAGTGCCATGTCTAGTCCCAAGCTTCGAAAATCCTAAGACAGAGCATGGTGATTATGTGTACGCAATTAACGGTGATGGCCTAAAAACTGTGCAGAGAAATCTGTAAAACTAGCTTCTGTGGGTGGGGCCCACCATGGGCCATCCAAGATGCCAACTTGGACCCTGGTATGAAACCTACAAGACCCAAGTGTCGATGCCCAATTCTGATGTGGGTGGGGCCCGCCACAAAGTCGTAAAGTTGGTGAAATTATTAAAAATACAGGTTGCTAAAAATTTAACAAAGTACAAAAATATGAACTTATGAAAAGAAGCGTGAGATCCCATAATTAGTGGACCCCACAAGCTGCCAGTGGACAATGTCTCTATCCTCGGTGGACCCCATAGAGGTGTCCCACGAAAGAAAAGAAAGGGGAAGAGGGGAATATGACCCACCTTAGTTGGATGGCTTAGATCCTTGCTAAGCTTGATGGTTGGCCCACCTCCTTGGTCCCATAGCTCACTCTTATCTCTCAAAATTTCTAGAATTTCCTAAGTATTGTAAGGGGAGAAATGGTAAAGAGACCCCTCTCTTATATAGAGAAAAAATGGTATGATGTGACATTTTGTGCAAATGACATTGGTGCAAACTGAGGAGAATTGGTAAGGTGGCTTGGATCGTGGAAAGTCTAAATGGTAATTCTACAAATTTTTATTAGTGCTTGGGGTGTTGAGGTGGATTGATGATGTGAAAGGGCCCAACACTTGCATTGACCAAGTAGGATGGTGCCATGACATGCATTGGCCATTAAAGTGGTGAATGGTGAGATGGCATGTGATGTGGATACAATGGGCTATGATAGGTGGAAAGGGGTGACGTGGCCATTCCAAGGCCATGCATTGTTGCATTTGAGATGAGGTAGTAATAAGCATGGGTTTCCTCTCTGAAGGGTAATGTTGATGGTTAGAGAAAAGAGATTATACTGTCTTTTAGTGTGTGTTCTCCAGTGGACCACGGTGGAGGAAGCTGCGGTGATAATGACACCCACCGTTGAAACCTTTCTAAGGGCCACGGTGATGTTTTTTTTATTTATCATCCAACCTATTAATAAGGTCATGTAGAGGTGGATGAAGTGAAAAAACAAATATTAGCTTGATCCAAAACTTGTCTAGCTCCCAAGAAGTTTTTAATGGTGGACATTAAATCCCCACTTTGTGGTCCACTTTAGCCCTGTAACTTTCTCAATATTTGGCTTCATACCTTAAAATGATCTGAGAAAAGTGATTAACGGCTTGGATAAAACACTTACATCATGGTGGGCCCCACAGAGCCCTACCCGGACGGATTACCGTCTGGGCGGGGGTACGACGCAAACCATATTTTGTCTTATAGCTATCGTGTTTGGGCTATGGGCTTAAAGGGCCTTAAACCATGGGCTTGGGCTTAGGCCTTTTGGGCCTACGCCCACCTGGGTTGCTTGTTCAACAAGGTATATGATTTGGGTCATGGATTCAATGAGTCGTATCTCACTAGCAGAGTGTTGGATTGATGCATGGGTGGCATTTTGCGCTCGCGGTGGCGGTGATATGACATACGTCTCGGTGCAAAGGGTGCTGGCCGTCGAAATGCCTGTTTGTATGCTCGGGTTTTACTGTCTATGAGTCAGGCCAGTCAACAAACGTGTGTCACTGTGAGGTGATAGGAAGGACTAGGGTCATACAAATCCATTGGTGAAATTTGATTATTTTGAGCAAAAAAAAAAAAACAATGCAATGAGATCCCTTTTTCCAAGGAGTATGTTCTTGGGCTAAGATCATCCTATAAATACTTTTAATGGTGTCGATCATGCCCTAGATGATCCTAAACATGAGTTTTGTTAGCTCAACCCGTATATCAATTGTAGTGTATAAAAAAAAAGATAAACAAGAGTTTTAGAGTTATTTATACAAAATCAAAACAAAAGATGATTGCACTTACTTGGAGTTTGATTAATGATTGAAATAAGTCAAGGTGATCGGGCCCCACACAATGGATGGAGTGGATCTTTCCCATACATTTTTTCTCCTTCTCTTTTCCTCTCTCTTTCTCTCTTCTTTTCACTCCAGGTCTAAGGGGTCTCATGTTCCCATGCGTGGAGAGGTGAGTCCCTTTATATCGAGCCTTCTCACGGCAACTACCTTTCATCCTAATTTGAGAGAGAATC